>JAMZAV010007835.1:0-29867 GCA_024449915.1 Sweltsa coloradensis | reverse complement strand
TTTAAAAAAAAGAGCATTACAACAACAATGCCATTTTAAACACAAGAATTTTGGTAACAATTGATGATATTATATGCATTCAATGAATGAATCAAATATAAAAAGGGTGGAGAATGAAAAAGAAAAGAAAAGAAAAAAAAGAAAAGAAAAGAAAAGAAAAGAAAAGAAAAGGAAAGAAAAAAAAAAGAAAAAAAGAAAAAAAAAACATTAAAAAAGAAAAACGAAAAGAAAAAACCTGATTTATTAGCGATCCACTAAAAACGAATATGAGGTTTCCCAAAAATCAGGAACAGCAAATCAGGGAGTATAATCAAACTTTGCGGAAGAAACCACCGAACGCAAAATCTTTATTCTTGGGTTCAATCTTCATTTTTGTGTTCAAATCTTGACTCATATATATATAATTATATCAGATATATAATTATTTAAAAAAATTTCATGTCAAACTGATCACAGCAATGATACAGGACACTAAATCAAGTTGCAAGCTCCATCATTGGGCGGCAACCAGACAATCTAGGCAGAAAAATATATTTGAAAATACATTGTTTATTCATAATCAAAGAAAATAATGAACAAACAAAGAGAAAAGCAAAATAAATTATAAGAGCTTATGAAGGTAAAATTAACATTACCCCAACACACAGACAATAACTTACAAATAAATAGTAAAATCAATTTTTTGCTCTTTGATTCATTATCATTGCTTCAATTTTACTTTTAAATTGTAAAATTTCCTAGATCAGTAACTGGCTTCTAATATCATAAGAAATTGAATTCCAATAGGATACGCCTCTGTACATAAAGGGTTGGACTGTGCGCCCTTTGTTCACTCGAATGAGTAGGCTTATAGCCCAAGTGACTTTAGCCATGCTATTGTGTTTAACTTAGGCCTAGTTTACTAGATCGCATAAGTCGATGTTTGGCAAGATTGGTAGTAATAGTATCGATACGTTTCGACCTCTGTAGTAGGCCACGCCCAGAAGCAGACGTTCTTCAGGGTGCAAGCAGTACTACAATCCCGCGTTTTCGAGGCGTCCCTCATCTCTGATCGTACTAAGTACCCTAGCTTAGTCTTTTGTATTGTGTCTCATAATATTAACTGTAAAGAATAAACGTTTCTATTCATCACCTAAAGTGTTTCATCAGGTTTGGCCCAGAACACTTTATCTGCGCCTAAAAAACGAGGTTAAGGTTGACACGTACGGGTGAGTACTTTTAATTTCCTGAAAGAAAGGCCTAGGCCAAAGATGGGCTGGATAAAGCATGGCGTTGCAGGTGATAACTCTAAAATGTTGATCACCAATTTGAATAATGCAATTATCAACTGTGGAAAATTAAAATTAAAGGTAGTACTCGGGAGGGATGGATTGTGGGATGTAGTCACCCAACCCAACCCAGACCCGAGACCCAGTGACTGGGGAAAAAACGGGAATGAAAGGGCCCCATTGCAGCAATATGTCTCAGTGTCGAAGATGACCCAGTTGCTTCATCTCGCTCAACTTGAGACGGCCCAAAGGGAAAATGTGGGCCATGCTGAAAAGGTTGATGAGAGATCCACTTTTGGGGCAGCCGACTAATCTAATGCGAAAATTGTATGGGATGAGGGTTTACCCAAGGTACCATGCAGGGGCACCTCAACTCCATGCTGGAGGTTGTGGGTCAATTGCGGGGCATGGGAAAAAAAGGTCGAAGACGACAAACTAGTAGCAGTCATGTTGTGCAGTCTACCGGAGTCATACTCTACGTTAGTTACAGCCCTTGAAGGAAGAACGAGAAAGACTTGAACGTCGAATATGTCTCTGGCAGTTGACCGAGGGAGTACCAGCGCCGTTCGAGGCGACGCGGGACCATCGCGACAACGAGGTACCCCTCCAGACAACATATCACAAGAGACAAGAGACGGGCACGTACGGCAAGCAGGTGCCAAAAGGGAGCAAGTCAGTAAGGAGGAACGGGAATGTTTCTACTGTAAAAAAAAGGCCATCTGAAGGCAGACTGCCTCAAGTACAAAAACACATCTAGGCAAGGTAAAGGAAAAGCTAACTCATGGTACGCATCCAGGATGTTTGGCAGCAGTGCAGCACCCCCAGCACTCCTTTGCGGTATGGAGCAGTATACACAAGGACCAGGCCGACCGCTGGTATGGGGAAACTCAGGGAGCTACGAGCCACATGACAAGCAACAAAAGGTTCTTTACTGCGTTGCAAGATGTAAAGACCCGGGTATATTTGGCAGACAACTCAACGATCTCTGCGGAAGGAATCGGTGCGGGTGGTTGTCGTGCAACACTCCAAACGGTAAGGTGGAACAAGTATACCTCAAGGATGTGCTGTACATTCCGGAACTGGATGGCGGGTTGTTATCGGTTCAATGTGCAACTCGTAGGGTACACGGTGACGTTCGAGGATGCCCCCTTGCAGATAACTCACAAAAACGGTCGTCATTGCAACCGCTGAACTTGACGGGACACTTTTCAGGCTCAAGTGCAAAACGGGCAACGACGCAGCTTTGTGTGCACGCAGCCAAGTATGCATCATCGATGGCACCGACGCTTAGGTCACCGGGATCCAGCTGCAATTAAGAAGCTGTTCACGGAGGGACTGGCCCTAGGCATACACATTGGCAAATGTGACGCAAAGGGGGACTGTGACTTTTTGCATGAGAGGGAAGTTAACCCAACTACCTTTCCCAACGAGCGAGCCAGAGCTACCAAGCCCGGTGACGATACATAGTGACGTCTGTGGGACCAATGCCGATCACAACGCCGAGCGGTCATAGATATATGGTAACTTTTATCGATGACTACTCACGCTTTACGTTCGTCCGTCCCCTTAAGTCCAAGGATGAAGCGGGCAAATGTTGTAAGGAATATATCGCTATGGTTAACACTAAGTATGGACATAGGCCCACCATTTTCCGACAGACAACGGGAAAAAATACGTCAACAGGGGATCTGCAGGATTTCTTCAAGCGTGAGGGGATCCAGCAACAGTTCACGGTGCCACACACGCCTCAACAAAATGGCGTGGCCGAGCGTAAGAATCGCTCTCTAGTTGAGATGGCAAAATGCAGGGTTTGTTAGATGCAGGACTTCCTGAAAGATTTTGGGGAGAAGCAATGTGCGCCGCGGCGTATCTTTAGAATCGTTTACCAAGCCAAAGCGTGGACAAGACACCTTGCGAACTTTTGGGGTGGCAATAAGCCCGACTTAAGCCACATCAGAGTTTTTGGGTCAAAATGGTATTCCCTTGTCCCAAAACAAAAACGCAAGAAATGGGGATGATAAGGCCATCTTGGGCGTGCTCATAGGCTATGACAACCGCCTCCAAAGGTTACCGCCTGTTGGACGTTAACACCAACAAAGTGTGGATAAGTCGTTCCGTGCGCATCATCGAGATGGACGAGCAGAACAATCCACACATCGTTGAAGCAAGTGGTGGAATCAGTCTTCTGCCAGGAAGGGGAAATGGACGGGGGCTTCGTCAACATTCTTTAGGACGCGGAGGAGGATTCGAAGGAGGCCACCGAGTTGACTCAGCAAGAGCCCACAGCGGCAGAAACAAAATGTCAACGATCAGCAGATTGTTCCTCCAGCATCACGTCAATCACAGAGACCGAATAAAGGAAACCCACCAAGAAAACTTTCGTATAAAGTAAGAGTGGACCAACCAAAGTGAGCCATCCTCGTGGGAACAAGTGATGGAGCTACCAGAACGCGAAAAGAAGAACTGGGTGTTGGCCGCAGAAGAGGAATGTCAGCTCTTAAAGAACGTGAGTGTGGGAGATTGCCAAACTCCCTCCAGGCCGCCGGGGAGTCTCATCCAAGTGGGTATTCAAGACTAAACTAGATGCAAAAAGGTGACGTCAACACTTACAAAGCGCGGGTAGTGGCGAGAGGATTCTCGCAGCGTTATGGTGAGGGCTACGACGAGACGTTTGCGCCAGTGGTCAAGCACGAGACAGTGCGCGTGCTGCTCAGCGTGGCGGCTATTCGCCAGTTGCATGTACGGCACCTTGACGTTAAGTCAGCGTACCTAAAGGGAGATCTGGAAGAGGAGCTTTCATGGAACAAACCCCCGGGTTTTGAGGAACCAGGCAAGGAGCACATGGTATTGCGACTAAAGCGCAGTATCTACGGGCTCAAACAATCGGCACGAGATGGAACAAGAAGGCCACAGAAGGGACTGGCAAGTCTTGGTTTCGAGCGCGGAAAAGCTGATTCATGTCTCTTCATGAAAAAGGAACGACCGGTAGTTTCCACCTATGTGCTGTTTTACGTAGACGACTTACTGGTAGCCGGAGAATCTGAAGAGGTCGTTTTAGGGCATTTGTGCGCAGCTAAACGAGCATTTCACGACCAAGGATTTAGGTGAAGTGGCTCACTATTTGGGGGTCCAGATCGAGCGAGAAACGACGGTTCGTTCCTTATCCCCAACGAACTAAGATAGTTCAACTTCTAGAAGAGCAAGGGATGCTGGAGACGAAGCCTTCTGCCCCCGCCAATGGAAACAAATTTTTTGTCTTCCATGGAAGAAACCCAGCGTCAAGTTGCCCCAATAACACAAAGTATCGACAAGTTATTGGATCACTCCTGTACATAGCTACAGTGTCCAGACCCGGGCATTGCGGTAGCTGTCAGCTTTTGAGCCGACATGTGGAGTCACCACAGAACGCGACTGGGAATCGGTGAAGCGGGTAATGCGTTACCTGGCCGGGACCCTCGATGCGAAATTCGCCTGTCTGCAAGGAGTGAGCTCAAGCTGCAAGGGTACGTGGACGCTGACTGGGCCGGTGACACCACCGACCGAAAATCGACTAGCGGATAAAATCTTCCTATTGGGTGAGAGCACAGTATCGTGGTCGAGTCGCAAGCAGACGATCGGGCGCATTGTCGTCCACCGAGGCAGAATATGTCGCGGCTGCGAATGCCTGTCAAGAGCTGTTGTGGTTACATCAACTGCTGGACGACATAGGGGTACCAGTACCAGGTGCAACCACGATCTTCGAGGGCACCAGGCTGTATTCGCTTGATCGAGTCAGATCGGTGCAGCGCTAGGACGAAGCACATCGCAGTCCCAAACACCATCTCATCCGAGATCTGCGAGAGCGTGGCATCGTGGATGTGCAGTACTGCCAACCGAACACATGACTGCGGACATGATGACTAAGCCAGTGTCAAGAGAACTTTAAAGCGGTTTGCTTCACAAGCCCAGCTAGTGTTTAGCGAGTGAAGACGGCGAGAAGGGGTGTTGGACTGTGCGCCCTTTGTTCACTCGAATGAGTAGGCTTATTAGCCCAAGTGACTTTTGCCATGCTATTGTGTTTAACTTAGGGCCCAGTTTAACTAGATCGCATAAGTCGATGTTTGCAAGATTGGTAGTAATAGTATCGATTACGTTTCGACCTCTGTAGTAGGCCACGCCCAGAAGCAGACGTTCTTCACGGTGCAAGCAGTTACTACAACTCCCGCGTTTTCGAGGCGTCCCTCATCTCTGATCGTACTAGTAGCCTAGCGTAGTCTTTTGTATTGTGTCTCATATTATTAACTGTAAAGAATAAACGTTTCTATTCATCACCTAAGTGTTTTATCAATAAATGATTTCTAAATGCTTCAGAATTTAAACTAGGAACTTCCAAAAGAGTTTATTAAAGTAGAATTCTATCACGATCAAAAATTTTAAAATATTGGGTAGAATACCTAAAAACATACCTTTTTAATACTTTTGTATGTATTTACCAGCACGCTATACTTCATCCTTTCCTCAATCGTTAAACAATCAGACTGCAAATATTGGTTCAAGGGAAATGAATCAAACAGATGGTCAATTCTCTTCTGGAGTACAACATACTCAGTAGAAGGTCTTACTGCTCAAACCATTAAGCAATAATCAATAACAGAGTGAATATAAGAATCTACAAGTAACCTCAACATTCTCTCGGTTACAAACCTCTTCATTCTACTTATAATTCCAATTGCTGATGATACTTTATTACACACATATTCATAATGTTTCTTAAAATTTAAATTACAATATAAGAAAACTCCAAGATATTTAAATTCATACACTCTAGAAATTAACTTACCATTACAATTCAACGTCAAATGAATATCATTCATGCTTCTATCATTAGTCTCATGAAAAATCACAAAAATTTGTTTTGCTATAATTAATATCAAGTTCCTGAGTTTTAAACCAATCATCCATCCTCTTTAGAACTTCTTGAAGACGTCTTACGATCTCTTCGACATCCACACCTTCTATAAATAAAAGACCAAGTCATCAGCATATAAGATATAATTGATGCCTCCCATTATAGTAGATATATCATCTATATAAAGAATAAATAACAGGGGTCCTAATATTGATCCTTGGGGTACACCACAAAATATATTGAATACTTTTGAACTATATTTTGCAAGATTTATAAACATTTTTCTATTTAAAAAATAATCCGCCAAAATTGATAAACAAATAAGGACTTACGTTAAACCTGGTTTTTAATTTTATTAAAAGAGGTAAAAAAGGTACTGAATCAAATGCTTTCCTAAGATCAACAAAGACAGCTCCAACCTTACCATTACGTTTATCAATCCCTTTATAGATAAAATCTGTAAATGCTAGAAGGGCACTTTGCGTTGACCTACCTTTCCTAAAACCATGCTGGTTTGCACTTAAACCTTCAGATGCATCCACTTCATGTAATAACCTCTTGTGTAAAATATTTTCAATAATTTTCCCTACAATTGGAAGAGTTGATATAGGTCGATAAGAATTCCTATTACTCTTTTTACCTTTACCCTTATAAATAGGCGTTACCTTGCCAATTTCAGCTGTGTTGGGAAATCACCTACAAGAAGAAATGGGAAATTAGATACGCTAATAATCCGACTATTGATGCGCATTTCTTAAATACTTTGCATGGAATCTCTTGAATTGTTGCAGAGCTTCTAATTTTAAGACGTTTAATTGCTGAAATGACTTCTTCATTAGTTACTTTTGTATGCGGAAGATTCTCTGCTTCTCTTCTATTTAAATTTTTAAACTACCACCAAACCTAAACTAGCACCAATTTCACTGAAAAAATCTACATCGTTCACAACAAAACTTTTTTGTAACAAACAGCACATATCTGGATTAGACGTGTAGGATACCCCATTCTCTGTCAATGAGGCTATGCTACACTCTTTTTTTTCTTTGTTACCTGTCAACTTATTATAAACTGACCATAAAGATTTTGAAGAAATATCATTATCAAAAGAAGACTTAAAATGCTCACGCTTAGAAAAACGAATCTGATTATTTACCTTATTTCTAACTTTCTTGTATTCCTCCCACGTTGACTGCCTTCTAAAAATTCTAAATTCTTTGCGCAAGTGGTCTCTCCTATGCATGGATTTCCTAATCTCTGCTGTTAACCATGGGGGCTGGCTTACCTTTAATTCTTAATTTCAAGGGGTGTGCATGTTCATTTAGAGGTTCTACGACTACTTTAACAAACATTTCTAATTTATCATCTGCACTTACTGCCATACCAATTTGGTCAATGGGACCACTTAAGATATCTTCATCTACTTGCTTCCAATCAACATTCTTATAATTTCTAGTATTTACAAATTTAGGAAGAAATTTTTGCTTATTAATCTTACGAACACAATAAATTAATTCATGATCACTTAATCCTACACTTATAATACCTGACTGAATAATATTTTCATTGTGATTTGCATAAACATGATCAATTAAAGAAGCTGACCTATTATTAACCCTAGTAACAGACTTTATCAATTGTACCAATCCATGTGATCTAGTAAGAATTTTGAAATTATTTACTGGTAATGTCTTCTTACTCAAATCAATGTTGAAATCACCTAGAAAAAACAATTCATTAGCTTCCGATTTTAAATTATTTACTAAACTATCAAAACAATCTGAAAATTCTTCTAACTTTACGTGTGGAGCTTTATAAACTGCTGTAAAAATCATTGGCTTTACATTCGGAAGCCAGAATTTAACTGACTGCAACTCAACATCTATCGGAAATTTAACTTTACACTCGACTACACTTGACATGAACTTCTCAGCAATATAAATAACTAACCCTCCCCCTTCCCTTTCACGATCAAATCTTAGCATTTTATAATTGTCAATAGAAATAAAACCGTCTGGAACAGACTCATCTAGATATGTTTCACAGCAAGCAAATATATCAAAATTATACGTGTCAAGAATAACTCTCAAACTGATCTATGTACTTATCCAACTTACGTATATTGAGATGTCCAAGCTTCATTCCTTTTGGCAATACAGCTAAACCATTAGCAGCAACATCATTTATATTTTGTGGTTCTTTATCGACATCATGATTAAAAGATTTGTCATGTAAATTTCATGTACACTTAGAGGGGGAAATAAACAATTCATACAATACCATCTCGTCGAAACTCTTCTTGTTCGGTTCTTCAGTTCATAGACATCTTGAACGCCACATTGAAGGCACTTGCTGCTATTATAACTGATTATACACTTATTACATTCCCATGGTCCAATTATTGAATCAAATGCCTCAATTGTCATATTTATACATACCCGATGGAAAAATATCTTCACATACCGAGCACTCTAGGCGTTTAGTTGTTTTGCTCTTTTTCAAATTACATACGGTACAACGTTTAACCACTTGTTTAGCCATTATGAATGAAAGAAATTGTAATGTTATAATCGAAAGAATATAATTCAAATTCCCTAGGCCTAATTCTGCTGTCAGAAAAGTAAACAATAATATTTTGAAGTTTGTTTATATAACAAGCGAACGTTCCAATTGATTTTTTGACAGAAAATCAAAAATCAAATCCTTTTTTAAATATTTACTTCTTAAAACAACTTTATGATATAAATTTGGCTTCACAATGATACTTCAAAATAAGGGAAGGATTTTAATGTCAACAAACTCAAAAATTACTAAATAAATATGATTATTAAATGAGTATTTAAGCCTAAAGCTTGTCGTCAAGGTGCACACTGATGAAGACGTTAACACAAATCAAAATAACCTTATTGATGCAAAATCACTATCAAAAAACCTTTGAATGCTTACAAATCCAGATTAAAACACAGGAGTGATTTTTAGGGTGACATTTTTGTAAAAAAAACCCACACAATTAGTAAAAACGACTGATTATTCTGTAAAAAATAAAAAACTAAAATTTCCCCTTTTCAATGTCACTCGTATAAAATTTAGAAGTAAGATGCAGTCAAAATTTGTATGGGTTTTTTGTATTTCCGTGAAAAAGATAGAAAATTTCAGGAGTTTTTCTAAGCTTGACAGTTTGGGAAAAAAGAAAAAACGCATACTCAAAGGGAAAAGTGTAATTTTTGGGCAGCAGAGGCAAAGGAAAACTGCACCAAAAAGTCCACCGTAAAACATTTTTTAAAAGTTTCTTTAGAAAAGTCACCACCAGTGACGCTAGAAGGTCTTAATCCCCCTTTAAAGGGAAAAATTTATGCAGGTCGGAGGCAAGATGTGCCCTCTACGGGACGCCCCTTTTTTCCAATTTTTTAACCCGGAAATTTTGTAAAGCATTGCAAAGTATTGCCCAACCTTCCCGAGTGATGTGCAACGGGGTAACGGGGTACACTTTAGAGCAGGTGTAGTTTTATTATGACATTGCCCGGAAAAAGGCTATTTCAACGCCCAAAAGTTGTTTAGATTATTCTAAAACTCCCTCTCAAAGCGCAACGGTTTTCATTCGAGTTATATCAAGTAAAATCATTGCTTTTTAGATACTAAATTAGGATTTGGATAACAATGAAAACTTTAAAGAAATCTATATCTCGAAGACCGGCAATGTATGATTAATCACTTTGCCCGATTTCCCTAACCTGTCAACAGAGCAGCCCCCACGTTATCTGCCAGCCGACCTTGCCGTTACACTTACCGTGTAAAAGTTTGAGACAGCTAGTTTCGGGGGGCTGGAGGGAAGCGGAAACGGAGGGATTTGGACAGAAGAGTTCTCCCTTGGTTCAAACCCCAATGGGTACGAATCCGGGGAAAAGACTGCAGGATCTATAGTGTTTCTCAGCGACGAAAACGGGTTGAGGATGTCGGCGGTAGCAGCCGGTACCCAGGGACGACGCGTGGGTCACGGGAACAGGGCGTTTTGGAATGTCAACTGATTGCTTTTACTATGCTAATGTTTTTAAAATTTGCTTCTTCGTATAAAAAAAAACCCATGGGGCATTAACTTTTGAACCTGTGTTCCCCCCGATACCCCCCGTCTATTAAACAAATATGAACAAAACAACAGTGAAAATTGACAGCCCATGAGGACTTAAAAACTTTTTTTTTGGGAACAGTCGTTCAAACAAAGCGGGGGGAGCGAAGTTTAAAAAAAGCCCCCTACTAAAACCGTATTGCCCACTTAAAAAAATGCGAATTGCCAAAAAAACTCATCATAAAATTTGCATTTGGAGTCCTATCAAATTTTTGTCTTTCCCCCCTAGCGTGATGTATTACCGGTTGAAGAGGAGGCAGTCCAATCGCAGTTTCAGCGCGGGCCGACGTTCGCCCGGAGGCAGTCGAAATGGGTGACGTCACATCCCATCGGCCAAAGCCCAGGGCCGAGGACTCGACGAACGTGTGGAAGGTGCTACAGGCATGTCGCCAGTCTTCCGATCCCGGGGCCCACGGGTGGGAAATTTCTTACGCAGCATGGACTACAGCCAACAGAGGCTAAGTTGATAGCGCATTTCCTGTAGGAAAACCCCCCACAGAATGACATAATTAAGAACCAGACTAGGGGGGGAAATGAAATAGTGAACCCAACAGCAGGCTTAAATTCTTAAATAAAATTAACATGGTAGGCCCTAATTTAAAAATTTAAAAATTTTAAACTACGGTACTAGATAAAAAAAAATCTTAAAATTGTAAAATCACGGGGGGTAAAAATCGAAAAATTTCAAATTTAAAATGTAAATTCCCAAAACAAGAAAAACCCTAAGAGTCGCTGGGAACATAAAATATAAACCCATAGGTCTAGGTAATATAGGGAAACAATCAAAGTTAAAAGTAATGGCAAACTGAACCCCCTGCTGTAAACTTTTGAGTATAAAATTTTGGGGCCAATTTTAAAAAAAATAAAAATAAAAAATTAAAGCGGGCCATTGTAGCTAAGAAAAAAAATAATTGAGTAAAAATATCTACAGCAAAAATATAGTAAAAAAAAATGGGTAGGCCTATAAAAATGGGTAGGCTAAGGCTAACCTACAGTCAAATATGTTGTGGGTAGAGGAGTATTGTAGTCTCTGAGGAGGAATCCTCGTAAAGTTAGCTAACAATAATGTGACAAGTAGAGAAAAAAATAAAAAAAAATAATAGAAAATCGAAAAATTGGGGAAAATCGAAAATTTAAAATCGATAATTGGAAATCGAAAATTTAAAAATCGATAATTGAAAATCAATAATTAAAAAACCAATCAATAATAAAATCACCAATAAATTTTTAACTAAATCAAAAACGTTTGGGTCAAAAGTGGATCCGGAACTAGTTGTCTAAGCCTAGTCTAGGACTACCCCCAATAAATCCGAATCACAGAACATAAAGTGTAGTCGCATTTGCATAAGATATAGCTACACAGGGGGTAAACCCAAAAAATTTAAGTGTAGGAAACGGTAGGCAGAATTAATTTTTTCATAGGCCTACAAAAATTCTAGGCCCAGTGGCTGTTGAAGGAACCCCTAATTCATTGAAAAAAATTATGCTAGAAATAGTTAAATTAAATAATAAACAAAATATAGGGTACTTTTTTGAAATTCAAGTTGGCCTAGGCCTATAATTTTAGGCCTCGGTAGCCACTACATTGACATAAACACTTTAGGCCTATGTAGCTAAAAGCTTAGCTGATTACCTCGAGCTGGGAACTGGATTTATGTCATCCCCCCAAAAATTTGTAACCACAAAAATAAAAAATAAAAACAAAATAAGTTGTAAGTGTACTTTTCCCTTTTGGGGTATTAATTTCCAAAAAAGTATGTTGTGAAGCTAGCACTGGACCTGTTTCCACTCCCAAACTGCTATGCAAGCTAGCCCGTGCCAACGCGATGTTATGTGGATAGAAAAAATTTTACAAATGGAAACACTTTGTTTAACCCCCCAAAAGTGGGGTTAAATTACGTAAAACTAAAAAAAATTTTGGGAGGCAAACCCCCCAAACCCATCCGGATATAAGCCGCGCACGAATTTAGCACCCCCTAAATGATACCCACTTAAAAGTCGCGTCCGTTTATTAGTCACAAAACCAGGTCCCCACTTGTTGAGATTTGAATTTGTTCGGAACCAGCACAAAGTTGCAGGTGCACGTAGGGCCGTTGCATAATACCCTTACAAACAAAAAAGGGAGAAGCCAGTTGCGCTAACCATGCATGATAACCACACCAAGGAGATAAACACGAATTTTTCTACATCCCCTTGAAACCCAATGTAGCTTTAAGAGAGGAAATTTTTAGCATGGGGGTGTCTGAGCATCTTAGTCTGACCACTGCACAAGGTTCCCCAGCTGTAGAGTTAAACACAGAAGGTTAAGAAGGTTTTTTTTACTCATTAGAATCAGGGGGGAACACACACTGACTTTGTCAATTAAAAACCCCCGTTCACCAAATATGGCCCCGGGGCTTTTTCCCCAAATCTGGAAGGCCGTAACTAGTATTTGTCAGGTTGGCGAATTGCAGTAAAACCCCGCCAACCCCGGGGATGTAGTTCAAAGCATGGGCACGCAATAGATTTTTAAATTTGGTTGTTTTGGGAAAAAATAAAAAATTTTTAACAAAAAATAAAAAAACAAAAATTCAGATTTAGCCCCGAAATTAGCAAACAGGAGGCGCGGCGTTGTATTTGAAAACCCCAGTAATCTATATGAGATTAACTGTAAAAAAAAATTTTGGGTTTTTGGATATAAATCCAATACAGGGAACCCTTTAGGTATGAATTTAAGTTAAAAATTGATTCAAGAATACAGTCTTTAAGTTCTGCTACCAGTCATAAGTAATAAAATTTAAAATTTATTTCTCTGAACTGATGAATAATTATGCCACTAATTTTCAAATGTAAAAAGAAAGAATTTTCAAAAAAACGTTTCTTTTCAAATTTGGGGGAAGCTGTGATGTGGTTTGGAATCAATCAATAAACGATTGTTTATTTCCATCAAAAATAAAAATAATCAATAAATTTATTGATTGATTAAAATCGATAACGATTGAGATTACAAACGATAACGATTTTTGATTTTAGTACACGTATTGATTGCATCAATACAGTGACCTAATCATTCATCATTTTGGGATTTACTGTATATGTTCAGTCAATATTATTGGTTTTTGGGAAGGCCCATAAAATACAAAATATGTAAAATGTCCAAGGACAAAAGCTTTCTAATGTTAAATGTACCCAGTCTTAAAATGTGATCTCAGGAAGCTCCAGCTCTTTTTATCTGAGAGCCCGTAGTCAGCCAGCTGACACAAAACAGACGAGGCTAGAGGGGCCCAATTAATGCACTAGCCTCTAGTCCAGGTCACCCCTATAGACAATAGTGAGGCCAATAACCAATCCCCGCCATGATGCAAGGAATGACCATATAGGAAGTGAGGGGGGAGAAAACTCCCGATCACTTCCCCCTCAGTCAACCATCTTTACCTCTCTTAATCTGAATTCCATCGAGTAAGAGGGATAAGCAGGGCTGGAAAAGTTAGGGTTGTGTTTTTGTAAGTAAAAAGTTATTTCATAATAAAAAAATGTTTTTGAGAATAGTGTTAAATGATTCTAAAGAACCGCTTTCCATTTAACTCCTTCTAAATAAGTAGGGAAGAGGTTTTCCCCAAAAAGGTGTTTGAAACAAATTTGGGTTATTTGATTGTTTTTGATTACAAAACAATTAAGTGAATCACGACACAACAGTTTCTTAATAATATTTTTACGTAGTCAAAAATTAAAATTTTTTATACAAAAAATTTTAAATTGTTAAATGTTTAAATAAATACATTTGATTTGTTATTGCATAATTTAATTGCAGTTAAAAAAAATCAGAATAATGTCTCTGTCCACGTTTTGCTACAAATTCCAACAAGCCGTTATTTTATTCAGAACGCAGTTTCCATGAAATTAAAATATTAATTTCATAATATACAATCATGAACGTCATCGACGGATTGGTTCAATTGAATATGCTTTATTTATCCAGTTAGTTCACCAACATAATATACAGGGGGCAGAGTTGTCAATTATTTGACGTAAATTTTACAATGACTTGCAATGTTCCCTTATACGTCTATAGACTGAGGGCCACGCATGTTTCTCAATATTATTTTTAAATCGCAACTTTACCTGATAAATTTCAAAATTCAACACCAAAACGTAGGTAGGATTCGATGTTAGAGTTAGTATCAAAACTATTTTGACCACATTTCAATTTGGTTTTTCCTTCCTTTGCAAGGAAGCTGAACTAAGTTAATAAGGCAATGATCAACATATTATATTATTTCAATGCCAAATCGATTAAGCTACAAATCACTTTTTACTACAAAAAGTATTTTAGTGTTTATATTTATAATATATGTTTAACCTTGGTTTTATAGAAGGTGACTATGACGCTGTTATGTTAGTACTTTAAGACAGAATTAAAAAAATTAACTACACCGTGGATATATTATTGGGATAATTTAATTATTTATATTATAATGAGTTTTTTTTTAAATAAAAATACACAGCCAAAGTGTGGTTTGGAGAGGGTTACCCCCCCCCCCCCCCCCCCATACACCCAAGCGCTAAGGAAGCCCTCGGTACTGTGGCTGTGTGGCTCGTTGGTCTTGTGGTTAGCGTATCTGCTTCCAATGCAGTAGGTCCAGGGTTCGATTCCCGCTAAAGTCAGAAGTTTTTTAACTTCTGATTTGGACTTAAGTCCATCAGTTCTTGTCTTAGGAGTTTGTAAACGGTGACTTTGGAGCCGTCCTAGCAACGAAGCACATAATAAATTTCAGAGTTGTTCTGAATCGGCCTTGTTGATTCTGGCGTTGATTCGCGGGTGTTCGCACTGTCCATACCACTGATTGCTATATTTCCTATTAAAAATATCGATCTTTGGTTGGTTATCGCTCACTCGTCGATTGCGTCGGGGCCTACAAGGTTGGCTTGGTCGCTTTGATTTAAAGTCCCCCACTGAAAATCAGTTATATAACTGAGTGGGTAGACTCTAAATACAATTTATTTATTTATTTATTTATTTATTTATTTATTTATTTATTTATTTATTTATTTATTTATTTATTTATTTATTTATTTATTTATTTATTTATTTATTTATTTATTTATTTATTTATTTATTTATTTATTTATTATTTATTTACTGTTAGTGACCTTCCAGCTACCTTCACAGCTCATACAGAACTACAGAGCGGCGTTGTGGATTATAGGCTACCAACGTATGGTATTATTATATATGCAGCCTGTGTTTAATACTGCACGTGTAAAAGAGTA
Source organism: Sweltsa coloradensis (assembly GCA_024449915.1). Lineage (NCBI taxonomy): Eukaryota > Metazoa > Arthropoda > Insecta > Plecoptera > Chloroperlidae > Sweltsa > Sweltsa coloradensis. The sequence goes on along the minus strand of JAMZAV010007835.1, from coordinate 14,341 downwards.
TAATTAAGTGGATTATATATTTCAGTAGATTATACTTCTTAAAGACAGATTTATATTATGCGCCGGTGACAAGTGAAAATTTCGTTTAGTATTGTTGTAATATTTTGATATTTGTTTCAGTAGTGTTATATCGACGTTAATTTGTCAATACGCGTAAGGGATATTTTCAGTCATGAAAAAATGTGTTCGCTTTCTATTTTTTTTTTGGGGGGGGGGGGGGGCTATTACCCCAAAAAATTATTTTTTAACACATAATCTATATAGCATATAAACATACTTAAATTACCGTTTAAAAAGTTATAATAATATAGCCTATAAAAAATATTTAAAATAATAATGAAGTATCAAGAGGAGAGCTATTAGAAACTACTGATGTAAGAAACTTCTTTTACTTGATGGCAAAAGTGTATGTGAAACCCTCTTGGTGGTCAATTTTGATATTTTGAATTTATATCTTCAAATTTGATACTTTTTATGTTCTTATACGGTTTTAAGTTTATTTTAATCTATACCTCAATGTTAAATGGCAGCAATGCAGTATTTGAGTGAACTCATAAATAAATATCTTGTAACTGTGATTTTACACAATTTTTTTGTATCCGAAAATTTGCAAAAAAAATGGCGTTTTGGGAAATTTTTTAAATTGGCTTAAACCTGCTTCTGTTTTGTTCCACAAAGATACTAGAGCATCGTACCAATCTTAAATGGCCCTTTATAACATGGTGTCTTTATACTGTGCCCAAATAAATACTCAAACACGGAAAAATATGCATTCCAAAATCAAACCCATTCTTAGTAACTAGGAAAACGCTTAAGTCCCGCCGCGTTGTTGGATGAGCGTAATTGGTGCATTGAGCTGCCATGTGTTATGCGGATTTTCTGTTGTTCTGTGAAAAAATCATTACTTAGTTGAAGATTTTTTTAATTAATTTAAATTAAATAAAAAATTAACTTACATTTTTTAATTATTCGTAATTTAAAAAAAGAAAAAATCGTAAAATTGCGATTTTCATAAGAAATAATTATTCGATTGCGCTCAAATTTAACACGAATATATTAATTCATAAAATTAAGGTTCTGTGAAAAAATCATTACAATAGGATAAAGCATGAAGGTGTTATAAGTCAAAAAATTGTTTTAATAAAAAAAAAAAACGTAAATTTTTTATTTTCATTGGATGAGCGTAGCGAAGATTCCATTTCACTACACTGGAGAAAAAAATCCGGAATGTTTTTTTTTTTCTTTTTCTTTCTGTTCTGTATTTTTGTGTGTCTGTTAACACGATTCCGGCTAAACCGATACTCCAATTGAGATGAAATTTTATGGAGGTCTTCGAAATCTCTGAACTTAGAACCGCCACGTTATTGAGCGCAATCGGATAATAATTTCTCATTAAAATCGCAAATGTACGATTTTTTTCAATTTTCAAAAAATTTCTTCAGCTTATAACATCTACATGCTTTATCCGACTTTAATGATGTTTTCACAGAACCTTAATTTTATTAATTTAGGTATTCGTGTGAAATTAAAGCGCAATCAAAAAACTATTTCTCATGAAAATCGAAATTTTACGTTTTTTTCTTTTTTAAAACAATTTTTTGACTTATAACACCTACATGCTTTATCCTATTGTAATGATTTTTTCACAGAACCTTAATTTTATGAATTTATACATTCTTGTAAACTTTGTGCGCAATCGATTAATTATTTCTTATGAATATTTCAATATTACGATTTTTTCCTTTTTAAAATTACGATTAACTTAAAAAGTTACAAATTTAAGTTATTTTTTTATTTAATTTAATTTAATTTAATGAATTCGAAGTTCAATGTTTTTTTTTCCGGGTCAAGGTGGACCCAATAGTAATTTTTCTGTTGATTTTTAAATTCATAACTAGTAAGCCTGAATGAAATATATTTTTGAGTTTCCCCTTTAATGAAATGAACGTAAGATCATCCTTGAAATTAGAACACTTGTTGCTAGAAAAGTGATATTATATTAGAGAAGAGTGTAATAATATTAAAGTGGCTAAAAGGATTCATTGCATAATGTTGTGCCGTATCTGCTATCTGTTATTATTGCTATTTCTTCTCAATATAACTAAAAAACTCCGCCTACCCCCTTTTTGGCAGCGTATTTGGATTCTTACGCGGTGGGTAAGTTTCTTCTAAGTTAAAACAAAAGGTTTCTGTTGAGCCGAGGCTCCGAGAAATAAGTAATTAGTGGACTGTTTAATTTGCAGATGAAAATAGATTAGCACTACACTTATCTTTAGTTGTATTGTGGGCGTGAAAATGCAGTGCAGCAAGTTGTCGGCAAGATGGGCGCAGATGGAGTGCCTACCACAAGAGAAATAGCAAAAGAATATAGAAACTCGAGTTTAGAAGAAATAGAGAAGAGTAAGAAATAAGGAAAGTGCCAGGATTGGAAGACAGTCGAACGCAAGACAGCAGAAGATGGTGAACTGGAAGGCGAACTGCGAGTCAGGGCCGGTTTTAGGATATTTTCTAGTGTCCGCGAGTAGTGAAAATGGCGCCCATATGGACTTTCGATGTGAATGGACTTGCGTGGGCTACAAGGGGTCTGGGGCGAAGCCCCAGTGTGAATGCTGTGAGATATAGAATTTTAAACTCAAAATCATAAAAAATTACTTGGCCATTGACTTTTTAGAGTCCTCGTACCAAATTCAATGGCACAGTAATTTTTTATGATTTTTTAGTTTAAAATATTTACTTTTTTTACCACGAAAATGGTTGGCTTGGCGCTCGTTAACAGGCGAAATGATCTTATTTCTTTTCAATGCGAAACTAGTAGTGCGGCGGTCGAAGGCTAAAAAGACGCATATTTCAGCTTTGACCCATACAGGCGGTACTATGCGCGAACTCAAAATAAAATCGTCGGCTACTTCATCACCCACTAGAAAAATGACGTTGTGGTCTCGAAATGCGTGTACGTTTAGATTTACGACGCCATCTTGGATGCGCGGCGTCGATCGCACTTTGCGTTATAAATCATGTTGTAAATTCTGTAATTTTTTTATTTAAAAAATCAAATTTAGCGCGTTGTATTCACAAGACTTGGGCGCTCATTATGCTTGAATTTTATTTTGGATTGAACAATAAGTCAAGGTGAAAAATCAACAATGGCGGGGAAAATTAACATTTTCAGAATTACACTAAAATGTTCTATATTTTTTTACAGTTAAACCATCAACATTTTCTTAAGACACGGGGATAGATTTTGATTGCGGAATACATTTGTGAACACGTCCGTATTTTTCATTTTGCTTAAATGCAAATACTTTGGTCGCTTTGGTGGTAAACGTGATGAAAAGCGTAGCGTGCGGCAAGCTACAAAACTGGTCGAATCCTTATTGTTGGATGCATTGTTATACGGATCCTGGCCAATAGAGACGTGGAATCTTGACCTGGTCGTTTTCTCTTCCTATCCTGTTAGTGTTTACCTTAAGGATAAAAATAATCTTTGGGTAGATATTTGTAATTTTGGGCAAAAACTATTTTTACGACGCCATCTTGTTTAGGCATATGCATATAGTACACGCTTTTGATTTTCATTTGTTTTCTATTATAATTATGACAGTTTTAACAAATCTGACGTGTTATTTGGATTTTTCATAAAATTTCCTATTTATTGAAACAAATTTTGTCAGCCTGGGACTATTATGAGATTATTTGTAGGAAATTACATTTTATTAGTCCTTCAGCCAAGTACAATATTTAAGTGTGTTTGATGACGGACGAATAAATGTTCACATATTCATAAATAATGTTATTGGACAATTATTTGTACATTGAGTTGTCTTAGGTTTGCCCCATGACACTAATGGTAACTATTTTGCAAGATGGCCGCCAAATAATTATATTGTATAGACATTTATGATAGAAAGTTAAATTGGGTAAACATATAATAGTTCTTGTCGATCATTGGAAAACGAATTTCCATTACGACCATTACAAATAAAACGCAGTGACAGTAATGGCGACCATTTTAGAAGATGACCGCCAAATATATTTTTCTTAACGTAGTCTTTTAACAGGATCTTGAAATTTAATACACACATGGGGCATGATATTAGAATCAGTTTTTTTTATGTAGCCATATGAAATTGGCGCTGTGGAAGCCATTTTGCGAAATTAAATGTTTGGTTTAGATTTTGTAATGTACAATGCTTCTTGTTTTATGTGCATGATAGGACAAACGCTTTTGAATAGCTTTCAAATAAAACCAACTAATTTGTAAATATTTTACTTGCATTGAGATGTAATGTATACTTTGCACGAATGAATATTCACGAAATTACTAAATTGGTTATGCCAACTGGTACCTTATGAGCAGAGGTTAGGTATTTGTGGTAAGAACGTAATTTTATCTTAATATCCTGTATTGTTCCCACTGTGTAAATTTGAGATTGCCTTATTTTTAAAACAATCCAATTGCATGCCCCATGTGTATTCGTATTCATGCATTCTGCTTCGATCGTAATTACTCACATTAATTTGTACAACGCTCCGGAGAAAATTAAAATGAAATATGCGAATTCTAAAATACACAAAATACTGACATTTTTGATGAGCGAAACAAAGACTTCAATTTCACTGACCCCTCAAAAATATTTAGCTCCAATGTTTTTATTTTGTTTGTTTGTTTGTTTTTTTTTTTTTTTTTTCTACCGGGCAAACTGCATATGCGATCTTGATAAAAATTGGAGGGGACCATCGAAATCTCGACCTTAGACCTGCCCAGTTTTTGGGTACAATCGAAGAAATATTTCTCATGAATATCGTACTTTTACGATTTTTTTTCGATTTTAAGTGCGATATTTTCGTAACATTTGGGCCGATTCCTACCAAACGGGTAGGGCTACAACGTTCATATTTTGTTATGGACATTAAGGTAATGGTGATGTTTTGCTTTTTGAAAGAAAATAGATAAAAAGTTTACCAGAATCCATAGAATAAAGGTTTTAATATTAATATGAGTTTTTAAAGGTTTATAATAACAATTAACAAGAAACAATAGAAACTTGTCAACAATCACCTACAATACATTCAAAAAGAACTTGCAAAGGTAAAGTGATCCCACGCAAATTAAAAACTTATTAAAAAAGCTCCTCCATCAACGCGACTAAAAAAAGCGTTTGCGAAGCTTCCTTATCCATTAAAATGTGAAAGTAATTGGGAAAATGGCTTAAATTGCCTAAGAATAGGCTTGTTCAATAGACCATTTTAACTTTTTATAGAAGGTAAATAATATGTTAAATATACTATCTCAATATTTCTATCAATGTTTGTTTGTTTAATATCTTGCATAGTTTCATGCAAAGAAGAGACATCGAACAAACAACACTGACAGGCGAAAGGCTGGTCTATTGAACCAACCTGTCTCTCGTTTACTGTAGCAATGGATGGTAACTAGGCCACTTCACGAACGCTTTTTTTAGTCGCGTTGATGGATGAGCTTTTTTAATAAGGTTTTAGTTTGCGTTGGATTACTTTACCTTTGCAAGTTCTTTTTGAATGCATTGTAGGTGATTGTTGTCAAGTTTCTATTGTTTCTTGTTAGTTGTTATTATAAACCTTTAAAAACTCATTTTAAAACCTTTATTCTATGGATTCTGGCTAACTTTTTCAACTTTTCCTTTCAAAAAGCAATACATCACCATTACCTTAATGTCCATGTGAAATATGAACGTTGTAGCCCCACCCGTTTGGTAGCTAGGAATCGGCCAAAATGTCACGAAAATATCGCACTAAAAATCAGAAAAAAATCGTAAAAGTACAATAATCATGAAAAATATTTTTTCGATTGTACCCAAAAACGTGGCAGGTCTAAGTTTAGAGATTTCGAAGGTCCCCTTTAATTTTCATCAAAATCGTATATGCCGTTTGCCCGGTAGAGAGCGAACAAACAGACAAAAATACAACAACAAAAAAAACACCCGAGCTAATTTTTTGGGGGTCAGTGAAATTGAAGTCTTCGCTTCGCTCATTATGGACCAGTAGTATTAGTAGTTTTAGGGCGCTTCACGGCAAAGATTGACCAATTAATGCAGTGGATATAGAACAAAAAAGCACTAATAAGTAAATTTAAACATCTAACTAAAAAAGTGAAAAAAGTCTACAGAAAAAATAAGTTCTGATGCGATGAAATGTGAGTGTTTTGTGATTTTAGAATTCGCATAATATGTAATTTCAAATTTTCTCTAAAGCGTTGTACAAATTAATGTGAGTTCTTACAATCGTGAGAATACATGCATGTCCCGTTAAGACTCTTCCTAGTTGCAAATTATATTTTGCCAAGTTTTTTAAGGGTGTGTTTCGGGTCAGTGTACGTTTTTCCTTTGAGAATACTCAAATGTAGAAAGATACACGAGCTTGGCCCTTCTTTTAGATCTAATTTATTTTGAGTGTGTAAGGTTTGGCTTTCTATTTACAAGGATTTTGTATGCGATGGGATCTTATTACTTTTTCAAATTCCATTGCAAATTATTTTTGTTAAAATAGAATAATTATTATTTTAATAAAGTAGTATTAATTGCTAAAGTAATACCAATAAGCAATGGAATGTAAAATATCTCGTCAACCATAACACTTGCTTTTTGTTTGCATTGTAGGTGATTATTATCAAGTTTCTATAGTTACTTGTTTATTATATAGTACATGAAAAAAGCTTATATTATTAAAACCTTTATTTCAATGCTTTTCAGCTATTTTTAAAAACAATTTCTTCAAATGCACTACACAGCCATAATCGCTCACTCGTTTGGTCAGAATTGCTGGCCAATTGACGAATAAGACAATAAGACGAATAAGTAGTAACCAGCGTGTTCACCACATATAAAAAAAGAAGGATTAATTATCGTACCCCAATCAAATTTGGCATTGTGTTATCAGGTACCTACATTTCCTCGACTATGTGTTTTAGGGTTCGTAACACTAATCATGATGACTGAGTGACACCTCCAAAACACACCAACTCGGATTGCTGCATAATGTGCATGAGTGTGTAAGCGCACCGTTGCTCGGATGCGGCACACTAACGGGCACTTAGATAGTACATATATTTGGCGGCCATCTTGTAAAATGGCTACCATTAGTGTCATGGGACAAACCTAAGACAACTCTATGTAAAAATAATTTTCAAATAACATTATTTATGAATATGCGAACATTTATTCGTCCGTCATTAAACACACTTAAATATTGTACTTGGCTGAAGGACTAATAAAATGTAATTTCATATAAATAATTTCATAATTGTCCTAGGATGACAAAATTTGTATCAATAAATAGGAAATTTTATGAAAAATCTAAATAACATGTCAGGTTTGTTAAAACTGTCATAATTATAATAGAAAACAAATGAAAATCAAAAAGCGTGTACTATATGCATATGCCTAAAACAAGATGGCGTCGTAAAAATATTTTGCCCAAAATTACAAATGTCTACCCAAGATTATTTTTATCCTTAAGGTATACACTAACAGGATAGGAAGAGAAAACTCGACCAGGTCAAGATTCCACGTCTCTTTTGGCCAGGATCTGTATAACAATGCATCCAACAATAAGGATTCGACCATGATCTAACAATATATCTCGTTACTAAGGTCTGCCCGTCCCGCGACGAGTTTCGTTCAAGGCCGCGCATGACGTCAGCCGGTGCGCACGGCAGGCCAGCTGCCTGGGCTGTACAGTGAGGGTGAGGGAAACATGTGTACAAAACGAGTGTTTGTTACTAATCAATTTAAAAGCGAGATTCATTTACATCGCGCAGTTACATAAAATAACCATCTTCAATTATTGGTGTCTTTTTTTTTTTTACTTCCGTTAAAGAAACGACTAAAATAATCGTCAGATAGATGGAAAAAGTGAACTCTAATCATACCCACCAAACACTCCATAAAACAAGATATCAATATAAACATAAAAACAATAGTAACAATAAAAATAGTCATAATAGTGAAAAAATATAAATTATTTATTTATATTTATTTATTTATTTTATTTATATTATTTATTATCTCATGTATATTTTTAGGAAAGTTTAAAAATAATTCTAACCAGAATAATGAAACAGGGCAAGCTCAAGTTAAAAAATAATTCGTGAGTATAAATAGAAATTATTAACAACATCAAAAAATCAGTTTTACACATTTACAACACTTTGATTAATGACGACATACAAAGAAAGCACAAGTTTTTGGTAGTATGGGCATAGTAACTTTGCAAAATAAAAGGGATTATATGTATTAATTATAAAATTATATGTTGGTTATTTTATTATAATGTATTAATTATGTTTCAAATGTTGGATGGAGCTTGACTGTAATAAGAGCAGCACGGCAAACCGTTGTGTCATTGACGGAAATGAGCGGTTTATCAAAGGATTTCAATATTAGAAATACAATATCTGCCCGAATGAAGGCTTATAATTCGTTCAAAAAGTATTTGTTTTTTTGTAATTTTCAGACATTTTATGAAAAAAGTAGGAGAATACCATAGTTAAGTACTTCTGGATAATGCCGCCCCCTAAAAACTCGCCGTCCTAAGCAGCTGCTGGGAACCTCACACCCCCCTGACAAGCCCTGACATGTGCTAGTGTAGAATTATCAAAAAACCCAGACAAATAAGTAGCGTGTTTCTTTGTGTAGCCATCATTACCACGTTTCACAGATTTAATGTAAGTATTTCCCGGTTAGAACATGATATAGGTTTTTAAACGTAAGAAACAACTTTTATCCCGACAGTGTTGGCTCGAGCGTTTTTTTTAGCGCCGGCTCTGATTCGGGGGATCCCGGGTTCGACAACCCGTCGTGACCGGAAATCCTGACTGAAGGGTTTTTTTTCCCAGGCAAGGGATTGATCCTCCCTTTAATAGCCCTCGGACAGACATCCCTTCACAAATTGTCCTATCCGCAATATACCTAGTTACATCGGTTAAATCTGATGTGTATACCCTACAGCGGGCATCCTACAAAAATGTATTTATTTATTTTACCATTATTTATGAGTATATAATAAGACAGTCATAGTTACGATGTATGTAACAAAACCCTCAGAAAATCCTCTCTGTATCCGACATATACTAAAATACCCTAATTATTATTATTATTTAATATATAATATTTTGTTTGACTGACTCAAAGAAGGGGATGCAATCCGGTTCCCCTATATATGTTGTCGATAAATTTTATAAAAATAGAGTAGACATATTATGTAAACTAGTAAATGTATCAATACTGGTACATACATAAATCGTCAACCAGCTTTCTCTTTTCGCGATTTTATTTTCTCTTGTCTCGCTTTTCAGTGTCTTTTCTGTGAGTGATGTAGTATTAAGTGGCATCTTAAGAGATGGAACACTACCAGGTTTTATTTATTTTTTAGCAATTTTAGGGGAATACAGTGTTGATGTTGAAAGTTTCCAATGTAAGTCACTTTCAGTGAAATGTTCAGAGCACATTCGTGCAGACATCACGATAATCTTGTCTTTTTGTTTACACCGTCGAACCAACTCATTGCACGTGTCTGAATCTTTTGGAAATCGAAAAAAGTGTATCTTTGAGCCATCGTGTTTCACACTGTTTCTCGAATTGCTATTGAAGCCATACACGAAACATACTACCATTTTCACTACAGAGTACACACGATTTACAACTATTCATAACAAACCGAAACAATCATGCGAGTGGAATGGAATGAAGGCATGGAGTGAATGAGTAGACGGGAACCAACTTGCGCACCGGCTTACGTCACAGCGCGGCGGGAAGCTCCGCCCACATGCGCATCGGCAGACCTTAGTAACGAGATATATTGTTAGATCATGGGATTCGACCATAATTGCAGCTTGCCGCACGCTACGCTTTTCATCACGTTTACCACCAAAACGACCAAAGAATTTGCATTTCAGCAAAAAAATAAAAAAAATTGTTCACAAATGTATTTCGCAAAAAAACCATCCCCGTGTCTTAAGAAAATGTTGATGGTTTAACTGTAAAAAAATATAGAACATTTTAGTGTAATTCTGAAAATGTTAATTTTCCCCGCAATTGTTGATTTTTCACCTTGACTTATTGTTGTAATCCGAAATAAAAATTAAGCATAATGAACGCCCATGTCTTGTGAACACAACGCGCTAAATTTGATTTTTTAAATATAAAAATTACAGAATTTACAACATGATTTATAACGCAAAGTGCGATCGACGCCGCGCATCCAAGATGGCGTCGTAAATCTATGACGTACACGCATTTCGAGACCACAACGTCATTTTTCTAGTGGGTAATGAAGTAGCCGACGATTTTATTTTGGTTTCGCGCGGTAGTACCGCCTGTATGGGTCAAAGCTGAAATTTCGGATTCGACCGCCGCACTATAGGGAGAAATAATGAAATGCTTGGCTCAACTTCTGTATCTCACAGCATTCACAGCCGAAGACTTTGGAAGAAGAGCTTGGCTGCCGTTTTTTTTTTTTTTTTTTTTTTTTTTACAAATTTTTGTATTTGAGGGGGATATCACATCTTTTTGTTGTTTGTTTCATATCAAGGCTTGAAATATGTGAAATTCGTGTAATGGTGGATACAGTGCCTTTAAAACAGATTGTCTAGAAACAAAAGCTACCATCTTTTTTTTGTTTACAATCTGTAGTTGGCAATACACAATGTTTTTATTAAATTTCCTATGGTTATGTCGTCAAGGGATTTTGTGAGAATTATTTGTTGACTGGACTATAACACATTGACGCATAATTTGAATGAGCAATTAAAATATTAAAATTGTATTAAATACGACCTAACGTTTTTCCCAAAGTTAAGGGTGGTAGGGAACAGTGGGGGTGAAATATCGCTTGCCTCCTGGCGGATTATTATGTTTCATATTATTATGTACCATTATGCCAAATTTCATGCTGATAACTCATTTGGTGCCTTCATGGTGAATGCTGGAAATCAAGGTAAAAATAATATAAACTATTAGGGATGGGGGTTGAAAAAATGTGGTTTAGGAAATGAGAATAGGCCGATTGGGTTAAAAGACATTAAAACATAATTTACTTATTTGAATAAGAATTAAATTTTGGGTTAGAGCTATGAATTATTCCAATTTTAGGGGATGATTTTGGGGGTGTTGGGGGTTGAATATCGCTTGCCTCTCGGCGAATTATTTTTTATTTTAGTATGTATCATTATGCCAAATTTCATGCTGATAACTCATTAGGTACCGTCGTGATGAATGCTGAAAATCAAGATAAAAATAATATAAACAATTAGGGATGGGGGTTGACAATATGTGGTTTATATAATGAGAATAGGTCGATTGAGATAAAACATATTAGAACATAATTTTAATAACTTATTTGATTAAAAACTCAATTTTGGGTTAGAGCTATGAATTATTTTAATTTTAGGGAATGATTTAGGGGGTGTTGGGGTTTGGAATATTGCTGGTCTCTCGGCAGAATTATGTGAGTCTGAGGTACATCTAAGTGTGGTCCAAGTTTCATAGTTCTAAGATGTACCGTTTTCTCTGTAGGCTCTTATCCCTCTCTGTCAGAATCCCCCCCCCCCCCCCAACCAACCAACCAACCACCCAGCCAGCCGGAAGATTTTCGTCGATTTTTACGCACTTTTTAACACAGTACGGGTTATCGGACCGGGCTGATTTTTTTTGGTATGTCATGGACTACATATCAGATCATATACCGAGTTTCAAGATTGTAATTCTTTTGGTACGGCGTGTGCAGATAGCTGAAAACCCCCCAACTCGGGTAGGAGTAAACAGGGTCGAGTTATCATCGCCTACTTGCAGTCGCGTGCGCTTGGCTGCGGGCTAACGACCATCGCCCTTGATACTATCTCTCTCAGGAGAGGGTATATTTTTACTATGTACGAATCTGTGAATAAAGAATGAAATGAAAAAAGGAAGCAGTGTATTATTTGTTAGAGTCTATGCAGGGAATGAAACAGCACTAGATTTTCGAAAAGAACAGCCGTGAATAGACTCCATATTGGTCAGCTATGACCTAGACAATGCCACAAAAGAACCGAAGGGTTCGACTTATCTTCTCAAGCGCCACGCCGAGGCCGTCGCTATACTCACTTCGGCCACGCGTTTGCCTTCATTGCTTACAGGGTTGCAAGGTTCAAACATGTATTTTGTTGAATACGAACACCTCTTAAAAACAATTAACCAAGCTCACCTCGGTTAATTGTTTTTAAGTGTTTGTTCGTATTCTATTTAGTTCCGGGTCAATAAGCTTTCCATATCATGTATTTTGTATTTATATTAAATGAGGTTCAGTCAGTAAAGCAAACCTGGCAACAGCGATGCGGTGGGTCCAACTGGCGAGCGCCGCACAAAGAGAGGGTATGACACTTGACTCTATTGCCTGTCAATCGCTTCTTTGAACCCAAATATCTTTTCAGAATGCCGGTGCTGTTCTATTCCCTGCATAGGCTTTACCAAAGAGTTAAAATAGTTTTCCCAAGGAAACTAGATGACGGTGGATTTTATCCACAGAGAAAAGGTTTACCCACGGGTTTACCCAAATACCTTGGCAATGATAAATAATATTGGAAACATGGCCCCGTGGACAGCGAACGTCGTAAATTTTAAAATTTTTAAATATGTGCAATGTGGGTCTAGCTATAGCACGTGCTCGCTTATAAACGCGTCCAACTGAGCGTTTCCTACTAAATACAATTGTTATCTTATCTTTACCTGGAAACTGGCGATATGTGATAGGCATGTGCTTTTGATACTACCCCCGGTTGTAAGGCAAAATGCAATTTTTCTGCTTGCCAGAGTTGATAGAAGAAGAAAGAAGCCTCAATCATTAATACTTTACACAATCAAAGAAAAAAAATGTAAGAACTTGTAACTAGAAAAACGCGAAAGTCGTTGTTAGACGAGTGAGCCAGTCATGTGTTCAGTAACTGGTAACATTCCATTTCCTCCCCCTACATGAGGCTGGATCGAGCCTGGGTCTTTCCTCCCTCTAGGCTACAGTGGCGCATTATGGCCTAACAGTTGACAGGCACTTATTCCAAACAAACTCAAAACCCTATCATTAACACATTATAAAACATGAATCAACTTAAATGCAAATATTCCCGGGTACTAACAACATGACTCGCTCACTCGTCTAACAACGACTTTGGCGTTTTCCTAGTTTAGTTGGCTAAGGCGCCTTTATACCAGGAATGTTGGAGACCCGGGTTCAAACAACGGTCGGGATAGATTTGGTTATTTCTTGATTATTTTATTATTTCTGGAAAATTATAGAACATGTTTTGAAATACATACAATACTATGGACAACATAGCCAGTACGAAATACAATAATGATTGTAAGGTTTACTCAATCTCCGAGCCGAATTCAAGATAACCTTGAGCGTGCAACATTCGATGTACCTTGGTCACTGCATGCAAACAAGTTTTGATAAAAATGATTTGATCAAAATCAAATAAACATTGTCGTTAAATTAAATAAGACTTTCTCAGACAATTTTCAATTTATTATTCCTTGTGAATTAAAATCGTAACAGATTTTGCTCAAAATGTTAACTGCAAGCTTAAGACTTGTACCGGATGTCTGTTTAAAATTTTACCGGAATCAGTTCGGCCCATCTAGAGCGAACTCACTCGCTCACAGGCAAATTAAAAACAGGCTTTGTCCCATTTATTTTGAATGGAAAGAGTCGCTACGCTCCTTCGTCTTATAATCTAAAGCGTAATTTTACACTAAAACTAGGAAAACGCTTAAGTCCCGCCGCGTTGTTGGATGAGCGTAATTGGTGCATTGAGCTGCCATGTGTTATGGGGATTTTCTGTTGTTCTGTGAAAAAATTATTACTAAGTTGAAGATTTTTTTTAAATACATTAAATTAAATAAAAATTAAACTTAAATTTGTAATTATTTTAATTGATCGTACTAATTAAAAAAAGAAAAAATCGAAAAATTGCGATTTTTATAAGAAATAATTGTTAGATTGCGCTCAAATTTCACACGAATATATAAATTCATAAAATTAAGGTTCTGTGAAAAAATTACAACAATTGAATAAAGCATGTAGGTGTTAAAAGTAAAAAAATTGTTTTAAAAAAGAAAAAAAACACAAAATTTATATTTTCGTGAAAAATGATTTTTCGATTGCGCTCAAATGTCACACGGATATCTTTATTCATAAAATTAAGGTTCTAGGAAAAAATCATTAAAATCGGATTAAGCATGTAGGTGTTATAAGTAAAATAAATTTTCCAACAAATCATAAAAAATCGTTAAATTGCGATTTTCACGAGAAATAATTTTTTGATTGCGCTCAA
>JAMZAV010007834.1:0-24034 GCA_024449915.1 Sweltsa coloradensis | reverse complement strand
AAGGGGTTTTTTAAAAATGGGTACACATCGATGATTTCCTTACTACATGGAGAAAAAATTCCGGAATGTTTTTTTTCCCTTTTTTTCCCTTTTTTTATTTTGCTGTTTGTCCGCACCGATTCCGGCTAAACGATACTCCGATTGCGATGAAATTTTATGGAGGTCTCCGAAATCTCCCACGTTTTTGAGCGCAATCGGAAAATTATTTTTCATAAAAATCGCAATTTTACGATTTCTTTCGATTTGTTACAAAATTCTTCGATTTATAACACCTACATGCTTTGTCCGATTGTAATAATTTTTTCACATAACCTTAATTTTATGAATTGATATATTCGTGTGAAATTTGAGCGTTATCGAAAGATAAATTTCTTTAAAAAATCACAATTTTACGACTTTTTTCGATTTTTTAAATTTCTTTGGTTTTTAGCACCTACATGCTTTATCCGATCGTAATGATTTTTTCACAGAACCTTAATTTTATGAATTAATATAATCGTGTGAAATTTGAGCTCAATCGAATAATTATTTCTTATGAAAATCGAAATTTTACGATTTTTTTATTTTTTAAAATTACGATTGATTAAAAAAATTAAAAATTAATGTTTTTTTTTTTTATTTAAATTAATTTAAAAAAATCTACTTAGTAATGATTTTTTTACAGAACAACAGAAAATCCGCATAACACTTGGCAACTCAATGCACCAATTACGCTCATCCAACAACGCGGCGGAACTTAAAGCGTTTTCCTAGTATCTAATAAGTCTCGTAGAACCAAATCTTAGAGATTGTTTCAAGAAGAACGAACGAATATCTCGAAATGACAGTTACGAGTTGTGAACGCTCAGCCTGAAGGACACACGGAATCTGTCTAGACGCTACTTTGGAATCGTCTTCCTAATGGTCCGAGTAAAAGATATTCTTAGCCTCAACACAACACGACACGACATCAGGGCTAACTCTGAGATAACAACATATTATAACATTGACGCGCTAGAATGTTCTTTTAGATACCAACACAGGCATCATCGGATTCAAGGTCCGAGGGGTGGGGGGGTGGGGGAGGGGGGGGGGGTTGTCCTCCTTGGACAAAGCACATTAAATAAAAATTTCAGTATTTATATCAATCAGTTGAAACTTATTTTTTGTATTTTTTTTAAATAGGAGGTTAAATATTTTATAGGTTTTCCTTTAAGGTTCTTTTTGGTGGTTTTCTAGTTTCGAGTATCGATTTCACAAAAATAACATGATTTTGGTATCGTATTCAGCCCACTACTTTTTTTTAAAAACCCCACCAAACGCATTGAAAACCTGATTTTCAAATTTCAACATTTCTCTGCCCCCTAAACCCCTGTGCTTGCCCAACGAAAGTACCCCCCCCCCCTGCCAAAATTCTTGCGAGCACCCATGATCGGACTGGTGGCAGAAATTTGACTGTATGACTTTATTAAAACAGTATATTTTGGTTGGGGGGGGGGGGGGGGGGGGGGACATAATTTCAATTACCGATCCAATATATTACAATTTTGGATGAAGCTGGAAACAACGAGCGAAGTTCAAAATAAATTTTTGAGCAAGATTTTAAAAATTTATTCTTTCAATGGTTTTCTAGAGTTTCGTTTCATTAAGATTTATTTTGTCGGATGAGTTTTGTACTGAAGTCCGAATATCGATCTAATTTAATTTTGATTTCGAAATTCGTTTAGTCGAACATGAGGTTTTTAAATGTATAATTTATTAACATAATTATATAACAAACAATCGACAAAAGTTAATTTTTAGAATTGATGTGTTTCACAAGTTCGTCGATACTATGTTGAAACTATGATTGCATCTTTAATCATTTTCCAAATATGAATATGAGTAAATTGTTTTTTATTGAAAACTTTCTAAAAAGCGTCGTCTATTTCAAATTATTTCGAAATTCTTCTGTTCGAAACCAATTCAGAAACTCAAATGGACTGCCATAATTTATTAAACAATCTTTCATTGCGTAATTTTCTCTCGATATTTAGGAAATCAAAACTTTGCTGCAGCCTAAATATATGATCATCAGTCTAATCAAAGAATGTGTGTAACGCTATGTCCTACACACTAACTAACTTCCACAATCATGAATCAAAGTCCAAAGTTAATTCGGTTTTGGGAATGACATCTTGTAACAGATCTCTTTCTAGGAAGTGTTATGAGCGGAGCAGGAAAACATGCTGAGTCTGACGTAAATACAACTCGTAAACGGCGAAAGTTACAGGCGCGTACTACGCTGTATAAAAACACTTTAGCTGCACTTTTTATCTCATCTCTTCTGATGGAGATTTAAACACACAATTTCAAGTGTATGGGTTAAGTGTTTCAAAAGAAACTTTAGTAGAACAGGTAAATGATATTTATAAATTAATTGAACTTAACACTGTTCTTAGGTGGGAAAATAAGTTTTTAAATAAGTTAAAACACGAATTAAAAACTTATTTTCCACCTAAGAACAGTGTTAAGTTCAATTAATTTATAAATATGGGTTTAAGTGTCTTCTCCAAATGCAGAGAATGGTTTGCACCGGAAAACGAAATTAATCAAATTTGTTAACTCTTTCATGGGCAAAATAGTTCGAGGGGTTAAATTTTAGTTTTGACTTTGTTGGATGAGCGTAGCGAGCGTAGCGAGCGAAGCGAAGATTCCATTTCACTACACTGGAGAAAAAAATCCGGAATGTTTTTTTTTTTTTCTTTTTTTTTTGTATTTTTGTGTGTTTGTTAACACGATTCCGGCTAAACCGATATTCCGATTGCGATGGAATTTATGGAGGCCTGCGAAATCTCTGAACTTAGAACTGCCACGTTTTGAGCGCAAATCGGGACATTTTTTCTATAAAAAACGCAATTTTACGATTTTTTTCAATTTTTTAATAATTTCTTCGACTTATAACACCTACACGCTTTATTCGATTGTAATGATTTTTTCACAGAACCTTAATTTTATGAATTTAGATATTCGTGTGAAATTTGAGTGAAATCGAAAATTATTTCTCATGAAAATCGAAATTTTACGGGTTTTTCTTTTTTAAACAATTCTTTAAGTTATAACACCTACACGCTTTATCCGATTGTAATGATTTTTTCAAAGAACCTTAATTTTATGAATTAATATACTCGTGTTTAATTTGAGCGCAATCAAATAATTATTTCTTTTGAAAATTGCAATTTTACGATTTTTTTTTTAAATTACGATTTATTAAAAAAATTAAGTTATTTTTTTATTTTATTTAATTTCGTTTTAAAAAATCTTCGACTAAGTAATATTTTTTTCACAGAACAACAGAAAATCCGCTTAACACATTGCAGCTCAATGCACCAATTACGCTCATCCAACAACGCGGCGGGACTTAAGCGTTTTCCTAGTAGACTTACAATAATGAAGACTCTAACAAAGAATAGAAAATCATTTTTTTCATCATGCGTTACCCCCAAAAAGTAGTGGGAAAACATTTCCACCGCCCAAGAGAAGGTAAAAATTAACACAATAATACTTGATTTTAAAATCAAAATAAAATCAACTTTTGTAAAAAATATTTACAAAATAATTATTTACTATTCACTTTCATCAAATCACTCGATTTTGATAAAAATAACTATAACACTTACACAAAATGATTATTTCCAAAATTAAAAATGCGTATTAATTGTTGTAAAAATGATTTTTTTAACACATTTTTTTACTGTCTGTCTGTCTGTCTGTCTGTCTGTCTGTCTGTCTGTCTGTCTGTCAGCTCTCTATAGCAGACAAACTCCTACTTGATCTTCATGATACTGAAATTTTAAACTAAGACCTGCTACATTTTCGGGTACAATAGAAAAAATAATCACTCATTTAAAACTTTGTGGCCAATTTTTTCTGGTTCTTTGCTATCTAAGCGACAACGACTTCTTCAATCATGTTTAGAGACTGTCTACTGAAGTCTCATTTTTTTTTTTTAGCCGACCAATTACACCTACGGGAGTGTTTCCCGACTAACCAAATCGAGAAATCTCCTTTTATTCTTAGGCTAAATTAAAAATCTCTTTTACACAACACTTAAAATCAGAATTAATATTTATTATTTGACACATTAATATATTTTTTCGTTGGAAACTTGCCTGTGTAACTGTAAGAGGACTCAATCCCTTACATTCGCTTAAACGACTGAGGAAAAACCTCGGTAAAAACCTTCAGTCAGGATTGCCGGTCTCGACGGGATTTGAACCCGGGACCTCCCGAATCAGAGTCGCGCGCTTAACGCTCGAGCCAACACTGTCGGTATTATTATTTGACATTTGCAAAAGACGAGATTTACTTCGTTTAGTGACCAAGAATGCTCAGCCAGTTACGTAAATTAAAAAGCGCATCTCTGGTTACTCCATAGCAAGTTGCATATGTTAACTTTCTCGTCTGTTAATTGCTGTTGCATTGTTGAGTTGAGTAATTGCCAACGCCTCCGTTCTAAGTCTTTGTGTATGAATTATCTGGCAATATAGTATAATACTCTTCTCTACTTGTAAGGTGTTAGGTATGTGTGGGTATTAGTGTTATATGTAGCCTTGCATAATCCTGTTTCTCAATTCTAACGTTGTACTTTGCCAATAATGGTGACGCCATTTAATAATGAGGAGAATTGTGATTATTTTATTTATTTATTTTACGTCTATCATATTCAGTTAAAAAACTGATTTACAAAGGAGAACCACTAAAAAATCTAATTACAACATATATACTAATTTAAAAAAACTAACTTACTAAATAGTAATATTACAACAACAATGTATTATTTATACAATAGTTATGGTAACAAATTCAAAAGAATTATAAATGCAATTAGTTAAGTAACCAAATTTAAAAAAAGGGAAAATAGAAAAGGAAAAGAGAAAGATAGAAAAAAAATCGCCAAAAAAGAAAAAGAAAAAGAAAAAGAAAAAAAGATTTATTAGACGATCACACTCAAACGAATATGTGGTTTGCCAGGAAATCAGGAACAGCAAATCAGTGAGTAATCAAACTTTCGCGGAAGAAACCACTGAACGAGAAATAAATGTTGCATAAATGTGCTAATTAAAAAAGAATACTAAAAAAAAATGCCACAAGTCCAAATAAACACAATTAAAAGTCTATAAACATTTCATAAAATTCTGTTAATGTAGCCTTGTTGCACCTAGAGCAAAGATATGTTTGGAAAATCTAAAACATTTGATTTTTTGTAGAATTTAGCCTTCGCTTCACTTACATCGCTTGCTACGCTCATCAATACCTTTCAAGAAGATAGCTGTGTTGATTATAACACAACTATAGGACATAGACAACGTATCTGGTATACAAAGATTATTATACCAGTATAATATAACATATAATATACAAATTTAATATTAATTAATAACTTATAAGTATTTTTAGACAGTTTGTGACTTAAGTGAAGAAAAAATGAGGGCACTAAAGATTTTCGAAGACAAGAAAGTAAATTGTGAAATGATCATGTAAGATAGAACATGATATTTAAACATTTTATGTAACAATCATTACTACGTTATTCCTTTTGTTTTGTTTTGTTTTATTTTTTCCCACCCCTTTTTACATTTGATTCATTAATTAATTGCATTTAATATTATTTTTGAATTTGTTACCAAAATTTTTGTGTTTTAATGCATTGTTGTTGTAATATTTCTATTTCAATTTTTAAATATTTACTTAACTGTAGTTCATTGTTGTGTCTGAATCTATGTAATTAGATTTATTTAGTTGTCCTCCTTTGTAAATCAGTTTTTATAACTGAATAAAATAGACGTTAAAAAAAATCACCTTCGACGTGGAAATGTAAAAAAAATCTTAAATGATATATTTTACAATAATATAACACTGCTTTTAAAAACGAAGAGATTATAAAATATAATTAATATATTGTACTTCAGCATCTTCGACCGAACATTGAAGATGTGAATAATTTACGTCTGTACAACCTATGAATTGAAATTACAACATTACTGTGATTGCCAGCTCTGCTACATAACACCACGACAGCTTTCAAGCGCTGTTATGTCCATGGGGATAGCGTTACATAAATTAATTGCGTCATTCATTATTACAATAGACTCTACTGGTTTTGTCTCCTACCATTTTATTTGTATTGTTCAATCATTTTATTAATATTACGTCAAGATAATACCTAAGGTTATTACCTAGTATGACGGCTGTATTGTTTCCATTGAGGCCTGCCCCCAGCTTCTTATGCAATGAGGGTTGGCTTATTTACTTTAATTATAATATTTGCATTCTTATTATTATCATTTGAATGTGTTACATTATAAAGACGAATGCGAGAATGACAGAAAGAGCATCTCTCCCACAGTACGTGTGTACTTGTCAACTCTCTAAGCACATTTACAAAATAATAACACACAATGTCACAATGTCAAAGTTAAATACGGTATCAGATACATACATCAATACAGAATATAAAAACACTACAACAAAATCTTAACAAACAAGTACTAAATTCGCTATTAACTCATTTCAAAGATAATTCCATATGGAGACCGATATCATGTTTTTTTGAATGTAAAGAGTTTCTTATTGAATTACTCAGGGATTTTATATGTTTTTATTTTACTATTTGTACCAATAAAAAAATATGTTCAATGAAGTATTATTTTAAAAAATGTATCATGCAAAATCCAATTTGATATGTTGAAGTTCTAGCCCCTGGAGGTATCAAGGGTATTCACTAGTGGCACAAGTTGGTCTACACTCTACACTCTACAATGCCTCGTGTACAGGAGCAAGATGCCAACTGCATTCAGTACGAGTCAGGCACTGATCAGAGCCATTTGCAATCTTGGGTTGCAGCTGTTAACAATAAGGAATATAAATTAACTTTTTTTTCACTCCACTGCATTAAGGACTTCATTCTGAATACGTAAATCACTTTTTTTTTTAATAATTTAGATAAGATTTTCATTTATAAAAGTAAATTAACGAAAGTTACACCACTAAAAATGGCGGTAAAAACGAGCCACTACGTCGCTATATGGTATTGTTGCGAATCGGCCAATAAGGTGATGCCAAACAGTTATATTAACTGTGTAATCTAGAATGCGGTAGTTATTTCATTGATCCAAAGATATTTAATAGCTTTGGTCAACAATGATCTAGCGTGCTCTAGACCTAGACGTGCTGTTTGTGCGGGAAATAAAATACTACAAACTTTGAGCCTCAATAGAATTTACAATTTTTACCTTAATTTGCTTTTAAATGCATTAATGGCGTTTTTAAGCAGTTTTCTATCCATTTCTCATACCCACGCCAATATTTGGACTTAGTGCATATATTCCCTGTTTCCTCGATAGAGAATGTTCTAAACTGCCGACTGCAATCCCTGGTTGGATTGTTATGGTACTGACCATTCTCACTTTCGTATTGCTCACTTCCGATTGTAGCCAACAACTGTAGCCAGTTGGCACCATCCCCGTGTAAGCACAGCTGACTGAGACTTACAAAATCTATCCCTACCGGGGGTTTGAACCCAGATTTCCCACATTCCGGGTTTAAAGGCGCTCGCCAACTAGATCATTGACATTTAAGTTGATTGATATATAAGGTATAAATGATAGGGATTTGAATTAAGTTGGTATACGGGCGCATTAACTGTATGGCCATAATAATAATAAATTCATTTTTGTAGGATGCCCGCTGTAGGGTATACACATCAGATTTAACATGTGTGTCCCTCTCCAGGTGACTAACTAGGTATATTGCAGATAGGACAATTTTTAAGGAATAACACGATTGGAGAGGACTCAATCCCTTGCATTCGCATTCTCGACTGAGGAAAACCTCGGAAAAAACCTTTAGTCAGGATTGGCGATCTCGACGGGATTTGAACCCGGGACCTCTCGAATCAGACTCGAGCGCTTAGCGCTGAGTCAACACTGTCGGTATGGCCATAATGCGCCACTCTAGCCTATGGTAGGCTAGGGAGGCCTTAGGTAAGAGGACGAAATGCAATGTTACCGGGTGCTCAACACATGACTCCTCACTGTGGTAGGCTAGGGAGGCCTTAGGTAAGAGGACGAAATGCAATGTTACCGGGTGCTCAACACATGACTCCTCACTGTGGTAGGCTAGGAGGCCTTAGGTAAGAGGACGAAATGCAATGTTAACCGGGTGCTCAACACATGATCCTCACTGTGGTAGGCTAGGGTGGCCTTAGTTATGAGGGCGAAATGCAATGTTACCGGGTGCTCAACACATGACTCCTCACTGTGGTAGGCTAGGGAGGCCTTAGGTAAGAGGACGAAATGCAATGTTACCGGGTGCTCAACACATGACTCCTCACTGTGGTAGGCTAGGGAGGCCTTAGGTAAGAGGACGAAATGCAATGTTACCGGGTGCTCAACACCTGACTCCTCACTGTGGTAGGCTAGGGAGGCCTTAGTAAGAGGTCGAGATGCAATGTTACCGGGTGCTCAACACATGACTCCTCACTGTGGTAGGCTAGGGAGGCCTTAGGTAAGAGGACGAAATGCAATGTTACCGGGTGCTCAACACATGACTCCTCACTGTGGTAGGCTAGGGAGGCCTTAGGTAAGAGGACGAAATGCAATGTTACCGGGTGCTCAACACATGACTCCTCACTGTGGTAGGCTAGGGAGGCCTTAGGTAAGAGGACGAAATGCAATGTTACCGGGTGCTCAACACATGACTCCTCACTGTGGTAGGCTAGGGAGGCCTTAGGTAAGAGGACGAAATGCAATGTTACCGGGTGCTCAACACATGACTCCTCACTGTGGTAGGCTAGGGAGGCCTTAGGTAAGAGGACGAAATGCAATGTTACCTGGGTGCTCAACACATGACTCCTCACTGTGGTAGGCTAGGGAGGCCTTAGGTAAGAGGACGAAATGCAATGTTACCGGGTGCTCAACACATGACTCCTCACTGTGGTAGGCTAGGAGGCCTTAGGTAAGAGGACGAAATGCAATGTTACCGGTGCTCAACACATGACTCCTCACTGTGGTAGGCTAGGGAGGCCTTAGGTAAGAGGACGAAATGCAATGTTACCGGTGCTCAACACATGACTCCTCACTGTGGTAGGCTAGGGAGGCCTTAGGTAAGAGGACGAAATGCAATGTTACGGGTGCTCAACACATGGCTCCTCACTGTGGTAGGCTAGGGAGGCCTTAGGTAAGAGGACGAAATGCAATGTTACCGGGTGCTCAACACATGACTCCTCACTGTGTAGGCTAGGGAGGCCTTAGGTAAGAGGACGAAATGCAATGTTACCGGGTGCTCAACACATGACTCCTCACTGTGGTAGGCTAGAGTGGCCTTAGGTAAGAGGACGAAATGCAATGTAGCCGGGTGCTCAACACATGACTCCTCACTGTGGTAGGCTAGAGTGGCCTTAGGTAAGAGGACGAAATGCAATGTTACCGGGTGCTCAACACATGACTCCTCACTGTGGTAGGCTAGGGAGGCCTTAGGTAAGAGGACGAAATGCAATGTTACCGGGTGCTCAACACAAGACTCCTCACTCGTCTAACAACAACTTTGGCGTTTAATAGTAGCATTAAGGGCGCGTCAACCGTTAGCTCATAATGCCTAGGGGATACTGGGAGGAGGGGCCCATGGTAGGGGGTAGTTCTCACGTCGTTGTCGCCATCCTATTTGTTATTGTTTGGTTTGTGATTGTTTTGGTCGTCAGGGAGGTCGTCAAGGGTAGGGGGTGGTTTTCACGTCTCTGTCGCCTAGTTGTAACAACGTGTATGTTTCTGTTTCAGTCGAGAACGAGACGCGCTGCTACGACGAGCTCGGCTGTCTGAACGTAACGAGGGAGTGGTACCATCTGATATACCGGCCGTTCAACGTCTTTCCCTTGCCTCGTCAGGTGATAGACACGCGCTTCGTGCTGTACACCAGGAAGAACCCTGTAGAGGTAGGTACTTCTGACGTCACCATCCTTTAGGTTCCCGTGCACTGAGCCACCGTGACGGAAATATTACAAACAAGCCCTCCTTAAACAGTTTCTGAAGGAGAGGACCACTATTTCGAACTATGATTTGTATTTTACCCAAGTTTTTATCTCTGCATACACATATGGGCACATTGCCCGTGAGATAGATTGCCCATGACGACCTCTGATGGTCATAAGGCTGGATCAGAGGTAGTCTTTGGGGGACAACTCGTGATCTGGGGTGTTCCAGCTAGCACGTTTTACATTTAAGTTATAAAATTAAATTATATATAAATTCATGAGATGGATAGTCTAATAGGGGTTTGTTCTAATGGGTGGGGGTGTAATGCTCTAGACGTCATTTTAGGGAGTGAAGTGGATTTTAGGGTTTCTATACCCTCATCTGTCTCATCTGTCTTTCAAGACCACTTCGGTTTTATATAGATAGCAGCACCGGGTTCAACACGTAGAAAAGCAGTGGCCCCAACACAGACCCCTGTGGAACGCCAGCTTTTATATTGCGATGTATAGGAGTTGCGCCCATACAGTGACCGAGAGAGATAATAGGGCAAGGCATGGGTACAAGGTTGATGATAATCTGGAAAGTGGCAACAGGTCTTCTTCTCATCTTCCCGCATGTTGTCCCCCCGCGTCTCCCCTTACGTTCATCCCCCTGGAAAGAATTGAACATGTTGGTAACTCACACTTATAGAAATTGTTTTATCTTGGAGGCGCGAATAATCTTAGCTGTTTAAGCGCCCTAAAACAACTAATACTAATACTCGTACAGTGTTTAATGCTTTAGCAACGACTGCAGTGGACTTATAGTGAATCTTTTTCTGAATTCGGACAAAGGAGCTAGTGCAACTATGGCATCTGTTCTCAGAACAGCAGCATTCTCTGCTCTTAGGCTCTTCTCTGCTCAAGATGACGTATTGCACACCCTCGTACATAAGTAGATCAAGGATTGATTGATTGATTTAGGTCTTAATTTCAAGGCGGGATTAAGGCTAGTGAAACCTTATTTTCCATCCAACTTACCGGTAAAGTAGACACCACCAGACCCCTTGAATTACTTGTGGCCGATGATTTACCTGAGAAGGTCCCCAGGTGGCCTGCAAGGCAATATACGACAATGATTAGAGCCTTCTATAGTTATTATATGCTTGGAGAGACAGCCTCTCAAGGACAAGGCATCGACAAAGATGGACAGAGAGATCCCATTTGGATCTAATGAACATTTCTTTGGGTTTGAATATTTAAGGATCGTGATGGTCATATTTATTTCCGTTTTATTTATTAAGAAGTTCATACATAATAGTAGGTGATTTACCCCGTCCGGGATTCAAACCCAGAACTCCCGGCTATACCCAATTGAGTTAACGGGTCCAAAGGATTAACCTATAATTAACCTTCAGTTTGAAAAAGATTTTTCAATAAAAGTCGAAATTATATCACAAATAAATTTTGACAAAGAGAAGTGTTATTTAAAGAATCAAATGACTGCGTTCTGAAAGTTGAGTTCCTTATTAAAAGTTCAGGTGCTAATAATTGCTGTCGTGTTTGTCTCAGGGCCAGGTTCTCCGGGTGCAGAACAACGTGACCATCAAGAAGTCTCACTTCGACTCCAAGAAGGCCACCAAGGTGCTGATCCACGGCTTCATAGATACCCCGCTCAGCAGTTGGGTAAAGGTGAGTTGCCGGACTTAAGGGCTTTTACCCCAAAAAATATTTTTTGCCACCTAATCTATAGCACAACACTACACTGAAATTACCGTTTACAAATTATATCTTGTATCTGTGATTTTACACGAAATTTTGAAAGTTGTATGATCCTAAAACTTGCGAAATTTGACGTTTTGGGGAATTTCGTAAATCGGCTTAAACATGCTTATTGTTTGATCGACATAGATACTAGAGCATCGTTTTACAATGTGACAGTTAAGATTCTAAGTCGATGATCGTACCAATCTAAAATGGCCCGTTAAAACACTGAGCCTTGAAACTGTGTAAAAAATTCATATACTCTCAAAAACGCAAAAATATGTGCACGGTCTATTAGGTATTCGCTTAGTAAGATAGGGATGATGACGAATACGGGTGAGGTAAGAAAGTCTAACTATAGTTCCCGGCGGCAGGATTCCTGTAACTCCCTGGGTAAACTCTGAACCCCTTACCCGCAACACTCTACCCCGGGCTAGCCCCAACCAATTACCACTCAGCAAGAGGTAGCTATGTTAGTTTGTTTGTTATGTTATGTAAAGTTAACCCTTGGTCATGAACCCTTCCAGGAACTGTACTGGAATACGCTCTATCCCTTGACCCTAACGCCCCTTAACCCAGGGTTATATAGTTATACTAGCTCCAACGAAAGAATGCAGATGCTTGGTAGTGGTGGGGGTAAAATAATTGTGCGGTAAAATGAATGTCGCCATTGTGTATGAAAGAGAAATATATTTAACAACACAAGCAAAAATTATCTGTGCTAGATCACAGAGTTCCTCCGTGTGCAAGATCCACGCTGAGCTAGCGTGAATAGAGTTGACAAAGTTGTTATGTTGGGAAAACAATTTCGAGCTATCTGCATTCTTTCGTTTGGGACCACTATAAAGGGAGAATACCCCCCAACCCCCCCCGACAGGAGACAGTAGCGTCGTTGAGGGTGTTTTAGGTAGGCTCAAGCCCCCCACCACTTCCCCCCAATAATAGTCAGTATCTTCACATATGCTCTGTAGCTTAGTTTCGCTTACTTTGTATCCTATAATAATGTAACCGACAGTGTTGGCTCCAGCGTAAAGCGCGCGACTCTGATTCGGGAGGTCCCGGGTTCAAATCCAGTCGAGACCGACATTCCTGTCTGAAGATTTTTTCCGAGTTTTTCCCGAGACGTTAATGCGAAAGCAAGGGATTGAGTCCTCTTAAACAGCCCTCGGACATCCCTTCACAATAGTCCTGTCCGCAACATACCTCACCTGAAGAGGGGCATGCATTTCACCCTGGTCAGGCTTCCCTCAAAGAATATAATAAAAATTATAATTATTTATATCGTATAATGAATATGAATTACTTGTGGAATTTATTCGTTCTGATCGATTATGATGATTGTTGTTGCTACGTTTCTTTTATTGCGTCATTATTATTCGAGACGATGAGGGGTGATAAATGAGGGTGAAGGACAATTACAAAAATAATGTCTTATACGGAATTCGAACCCGCGTCCTCCTGCACCCTAATCGTATGAGCTACAGCGGATGGATGTTCAGTCTAGTTTCTGTGGTTTGTTGATCTAGTGCTAAGAGGATCTGCTTCAAATGCAGAAGGTCTAAAGTTCGATGACAGCTCTAGGCAGATGTTTTTTAAAATTTCTGATGTGAACTCCAGTCCATCTAGTTCTCTTGGCTTACGAATGTTTAAACGGTGACTTTGGAGCCGTCCTAGCAACGAGGCACATAATAAATTCTAAGGTTGTTCCGAATTAGCTTTGTTGATTCTGGTGCTGTCCGCGGGTGGAATCGTGTCCAGCTTGATTGATCGGTGTTTCCTACTTAAATATGCCGGTCTCTAGTTGATCATTGTTCGCTCGTCGATGGTGTCGGCGCCTACAGGGTAGGCTTTGTCTGCTTTAAATTTAATGTCTCCCACTGAAACCCAGTTCTGTGACTGAGTAGGCAGACTCTAAATACGAACCTTTTATTTTCCATTTTATTGTCTAAATACTATACTAAATAAATAAATAAAATAAATTGTATTAAGAGTCTATCCACTCAGTTATATAACTGATTTTCAGTGGAGGACTTTAAATCAAAGTGACTAAGCTAACCCTGTAGGCCCCGACGCAATCGACGAGTGATCGATAACCAACCAAAGATAATTATTTTTAATAGGACATATAGCAATCAGTGGCATGGACAGTGCGAACACCCGCGAATCAACGCCAGAATCAACAAGGTCGATTCTGAACAGCTCTGAATTTACTATGTGCATCGTTGCTAGGACGGCTCCAAAGTCACCGTTTACAAACTCATAAGACAAGAACTGATTGACTTAAGTCCAAATCAGAAGTTAAAAACTACTGACTTCAGCGGGAATCGAACCCTGGACCTTCTGCATTGGAAGCAGATACGCTAACAACAAGACCAACGAGCCACACAACAAAACAAGTCAGGAATGGTTCACAGTGTCTACGCACCGACAGCAGACTTATTAGGCCAGCGTGTCTCATGTCCTTAACTCACGCACTAATCAGGACCGTCACGAAGCCTTCAACAAAGCTGCTCAATTGTTCCACTAACTGGACCAGAAAGATTAGTGGCACCTTGACACTCATTCATTCCATGAACATCTAGGATTGTTGTGATTATGTGAAATGTTTGGAATGTGGAGTTATTACTCTCGAGGCTCAACATATTACAATGTAATTCTATTGTGTGCCAATTTGCAATGTCCGGGTTAAATAATAATTGAGCTGTGAAAGGCATTCGTGGAGTATTATTTCATTATTTATACTGAATCATTTTCTTTCAATCATAACAATGCATTTTGCAACGTCTATCGGCTTTCTGTTCTGATTCATTTCGTTGTGAAAACATATGGCTAGGCATACAAAATATTAATCAGTTATTATTGACAAATCTCAAAATAACAATATTACAATAACCATATTGAGTTATCATAATAATTTATCTTGGTAAAACTGCCCAGGGTGCAATGCATGCCCTTCTTTATGTGTTTAACTAGGTATTATTTGAGCTAGGATAATTGTTCAGGGGTGTCCGAGGGCTGTTTAAGAGGACTCAATCCCTTGGATTTGCATTAACGACTTCGGGAAAGCCCTTCAGTCAGGATTGCCGGTCTCAGCGGAATTTGAATCCGGGACCTCCCGAATCAGAGTCGCGCGCTTAACGCTCGAGCCAATACTATTGGTAATC
Organism: Sweltsa coloradensis; assembly: GCA_024449915.1. Lineage (NCBI taxonomy): Eukaryota > Metazoa > Arthropoda > Insecta > Plecoptera > Chloroperlidae > Sweltsa > Sweltsa coloradensis. The sequence continues at coordinate 9,139 of JAMZAV010007834.1, read as the reverse complement.
ATATTGAGTTCATTGTTTAAGAAATTTACTCTGGTAACATTTATAGGAGCTTAACATTAATTTAAAACTTCATATTAAAAAACGAAGTTAAGATTTTATTCTGTGGTTTTAAGACGTTGTAGAGAGGGGAGGGGTAAAATCTAGACGAAACGATTTTCATTACAATGCATTTATTATCAATTCACTCAGTTACAAGATCTGACATTAATTGAACCATACATTACTACTCGTCGCCAATCTCACCATAGTACACAAAAGGTGTAAAATTGGGAGATTTAAAACTAGGTGTAATTTGCCAATAAACTGAGATAATTGAGCGAGCGAAGCGAGCGTCTCCACTTGACTCTTATGGCTCGAATGTCTGTTTTTTTTTCTGTTACTGCTTCGATACAGGTCGCACCGTTTCTCTGATCAGCCTGAAATTTGGCACACATGTACATACCACCTAGGCGGGTTGCTGTATAGTTTTGTGGCAAAATCGTTTAAAAAGTTAAAAAGTTACATTAAAGTTAATCGAAAGTTTTTTTTCAAACTAAACGGCGACAAAATCTGAGGTGGCCAAATCATTTAGAATGTCCGTCCGATCACGAATATGTTATTTTTATTTTGATCCGATAAGAAGTGTAGATGGAAATTACATTATAACAAAGTCCCGTTACCATGGCAACGGAAAGTCGCACAGCTTTTTTGGCTCATGATAGCGGTCAAACGGAGGCTCGGATCGAGTTGAAATTTTGACCATCCGCAAGTTTCGTTCCCGATTGAATGCCATTAGTTTTGTGGCAAAATCGTTCAAAAAGTTATACAGTTACATTAAAGTTAATCTAAAGTTTTTTTAAAAATCTAAACGGCGACAAAATCTGAGGTAGCCAAATCATTTAGAATGTCCGTCCGGTCACGAATATGTTAATTTAATTTTGATCCGATAAGTAGTGTAGATAGAAATTACATTTTAACAAAAGTAACGTTACCATGGCAACGAAAAGTCGCACAAGAATTCTGGTCACTATGTACTGCCACCTAGAAGAAATCAAGAGTAAACATAGTTTTGCCAAAGAAATGATTTCAAGGTCCTCTAGATGGCGGTGGATTTTATCCATTCTCTTCTATTTTACAAATTTTCAGCTAAATCGGTGAAGACCTTAAAGACTTATTGGTATTTGTAACATTATGGGAATGTCGTACTCGGGTCGTGTTGCACGTACCGGTGCTCGCTCAACAACGCGTCCAACTGAGCGTTTTCCTAGTATTTTGTTTGTTGGTGGTTAGGAGATGGATGATGTGAGCTACAAGCTCTCACGAATTATGGTACGACGTTCTGCACAAGATCTAACGGAAATCTTTGCATCATATTTACAATATTGTAGTTGCACATTAGAATGAATGATTTAAAATGAGACGAAATGATTCAGCATAGCATTGAAAAATAGAAGGCTCTTTTGGAACAATACAGTGTGAAATCTAAGCTATCTACATAGAGAAGATGGTGAGGCCCTTTAAAGACTAGACGTACGCCTGATGATGTAATCTGATCACAAGATAGCCATAATATATTACCATATCATATTTCATAAGTCTAACCACTTAGTCCGTGAAGAACTTTCTGCATAGTATTGAGTGCAATGCACACACTACGACAGCCACTGTTTGCCGAGCAATCTGACCAATCTGAGCTCGGGTAGTCACGGACATTGCCGAAGACACGCGAACTCGCTGAGTGATTGAGAGCATCAGATAACGAAACTTTATCGCAAGGATGCGCTGTGGGTGTCACATCAGCTTCATCCAGTGTGACCCTTTTCAGGTGTCTTACTAGGTCATTGGGGTGTTGTGTAGAGAATATCCAAGTACTGATTAAGAGGCCTCAAACTCAGTTTAATTACGTTGCGCCCCCCCCCCCCCTCCCCTCCCATCATCAACCAAAATTTCAAATTAAATGCGAATCGTTTGTGGTTGGTACTCACTCGCTGCCAGATTTATTCAATATCGGAAAAGGGGCAATAACGATAGAGTATCGAACACTACCAAGTACTCACGAACCACAAACGATTAGCATTAATTTTTTAATTTTTGAAGATGATGGTGGGCAAAACTAATGGACATCTCAATCTCTTGCCCGATAAAACCGCCCTTTGAGCATCTTCTTCTAGCATCATCACCTTTGACCTTGCCAATCATAAGAAGAAGAGCACAAAATTTCTGAACAGATTTCTTACGAGACATATAAAGTTAACTTAAAGTATATGTCCATAACCAAAATCACCCTTATCAAATTCTGTCTTTTTTAAATTTGCAAAAAACCCGAAATATTAAAAAAAAAAATTCAGTGTGTCATCTGAGAGGCATAGATTAGTTAATTGATTGTCATTCTTGATTCCAGGAGTTGAAGCGTGAGCTGCTGAAGCGCGCTGACTGGAACGTGGTGGTCGTGGACTGGGCGGGGGGGTCGCTCCCCCTCTACACGCAGGCCACGGCCAACACCCGACTAGTGGGCCTGGAGCTGGCCTACTTCATCAACTACCTCAAGGTAAAGTATCTTCTGACTCGATGCTCTGTGAACTCGGGGTGGTTCAGTTTATAAACTTAGAAATCAATATAATAGTCATCAAATACACCATAAACTCATTTAATTAACTAATGATGTCACAGGCAACAATAATTGCCAACAATCAATTATTGTTGGAAAGTTTTTCTTCTGGTGGCTCCTGTTGTTTGTGATTGCTCGGCCAGATATCCGGATCAGCTCCGGATGAAGTTGGAGAACACAGCCATGAAATGAGAATGTAGGCCTAGTTCAAGCTATCGGCCGTTGGACTTGGATGTCAGTAAGGTTAATTTGTGTGGATTAGAATTGTTAAGTCTTCTGTCACGTTGTTGCCTTCACATGAGACATGTCACAAATCTGCGTTAGACATGTTACCACCACTTTTGTTATCAGAACCATTGTGGTTTAAATAAATAAATAAAAATATTCAGATCTACAATGCACCAACAATCCAGATGTTATGAAGTTTACCGTCCCGGTAGCTTAGGGGTAAAGTACTCGACCGGCAATCGGGAGAACAGGGTTCGATACCCTGCTGGGATGGATTTTCTTTTAATTTCTGGATTGTTTTCTATAAAATCAATTGCACCTACGGGAGTGTTTCCCGATTAATGAAATTGAAAAATAAACCCGCGCTCGTACCTGCGTTAGGAAACGACATTATAAATCGTGTCAAGATGGTCAGTTCAAAGGCAGCAGAATTGTATCTATTCAGATCTACAATGCACAAACAATCCAGATGTTAAGAAGTTAACCGTCCCGGTAGCTTAATTTAAAGCACTCGAACCGGCAATCGGGAGACCGATGTTCGATACTTTGCTGGAATGGATTTTTTTTTTATTTTTGGATTGATTTCTATAAAACTTACTTTCTTTTAGTGTTCTTTATCTATGAATGTGAACATCAGAGAGCCCCACGTTGGGTGCCAAATTACAAGTTTTAAACTAGAAAGGTATTGTTAAGAATGAGAAATAAGTATTGTTAATCTCGAACTCTGTGTGTCTGTCTCCCAGGACAACTTCGGTCTCCATCCCAAGGACGTTCACATGATCGGTCACAGCCTGGGCGCTCACACCGCGGGCTACGCCGGGGAGAGGATAGAGGGTCTGGGAAGGATCACAGGGCTGGACCCCGCCGAGCCCTACTTCCAGGGACTAGGCAGGAACGTCAGGCTGGACACGACGGACGCGGACTTTGTCGACGTCATCCACACGGACGGGAAGTCCATATTCCTATTAGGTGGGTAACGATGTGATAAGGCTTGGTAGCGGACCCTCAGCGTCTAAAGTGCAGCACTTTTGAACTTTAATGGTCACATAAAAAAGAATCAAAACAATGTTGTTCTGTGTTCAATCTCCAACTCAATACTTAATACTTAATACTTTTAGAAAGTCCCAGTTTTCATTTATGTCTTAGATTTTTCTTGCAAGTCATCAAAGTCCATTGAAACATACATTTTTATTTTACAAATTTATTTTGACAGAACAGTGAAAAAATTTGTGAAAAGGTCATTATAAAAGATATGCGTCACCGTTTAAGTATAGACTCACAACAAATTGCTGATCATTGGAAAAATGTAGACGTAGTGTGAAAAGTACTAACCGATTGTTTTGACTGTAAGAACGCGTCAGCCGCGAAGAAGTACAACAGTTTACCGGCTCCCTGTTGTTTCAGGCTACGGGATGAGTCAACCCTGTGGCCACGTGGACTTCTACCCGAACAACGGCAAGGAACAGCCGGGATGTGACCTGGCAGCCACCCCCCTCCCCCTGACCCTCATCCGGGACGGTCTGGAGGAAGCGAGCAGGGTCCTAGTTGCCTGCAACCACATCCGGGCCATCAAGCTCTTCACTGACTCCATCAACTCCAAATGTCCATACGTCGCTCACCGCTGTGATTCCTACCAGAGCTTCCTACAGGTAGGCTAGGTCAGGGTTTGGTGCCCCATCCGCCTCTCACCACCCCCAATCCTATTTACCTAGTCTCTCAGGTTTGCACTTTTCTTTTCCCGGTATTTCTTTCTGAGTCATTGTTGCTCCAAATTCATCATTCCTGCTCTCTTCCAACATGTCATCTTAATCATTAATAAACTTTACATTTTCTTCCTTATTGCATAGCACTGAATGGTTACTTACACTAGAAAATCTTCTAGAAATGTCATTGTTACTCCCCAGCAACTTATAACCCTTTTTACGCGAGCGAAGCGAGCGTTTCCATTTGACTCTGCCGGAAAAAATAGTCACTGGTTTTTTTTTTTTTTTTTTTGTTTGTTTGTTTGTGTTTTTTGTTTGTTTTTCTGTCTCGCGATAACGTTTCGAACGGAGGCTCGGATCGAGTTGAAATTTTCACCATCCGCAAGCTTTGTTCTCGATTGAATGCCATTAGTTTTGTGGCAAAATCGTTCAAAAAGTAAAAGTTACATTAGAGTTAATCGAAAGTTTTTTTTCAAACTCAACGGCGACAAAATCTGAGATAGCCAAATCATTTAGAATGTCCGTCCGGTCACGAATATGTTAATTTTATTTTGATCCGATAAGTAGTGTAGATGGAAATTACATTATAACAAAAAGTAACGTTGCCATGGCAACGAAAAGACGCGCGAAGTTTTTAATGCACTGCCACCTAGAAGTAATCAAAATACTTTCGAGGAAGCAGTCTATTATTTGTCACCAAAGAGTTTAAATATTTTTCCCAATGAGTCAAGGTCCTCTAGATGGCGGTGGATTTTTTCCACAAAGTAAAGATTTAACAGGGGTTTACCCAAATACCTTGGCAATAAAAATAATACTGGAAACGCGAACGTCGTAAATTTTAAATTTAAAAAAATGTGCAATGTGGGTCTAGCTATAGCACGTGCTCGCTTATCAACGCGTCCAACTGAGCGTTTTCCTAGTTACTTTTAAAGGCTTTGTAGTAAACTATCTACGTGAGAATATTGTCAGGTTTATGACCCTTTGGGAGGGGTATGTTTGGTTTTGTTTTGGTGGTAGGAAGAAGTAAGTTTGTCCAACATCTTCTCTTCTCCACATTGTCGGAAATAAACGTTGTCTTTAAATTACTTTGCTCCTCTTCTTTACAAGTCCGAGGTGTAAGAGTCCCCCGCTACTTGTAACACGACATGTTATTGTTCCAGGGTAAATGTTTCTCATGCAAGGACAACAACAGCAACTGCGCCATCATGGGCCTGGATGCTGAGGAGTCCAACGCTCTGATCGTGCCCAACAGGGCGCCGGGCGGCAAGTTCTTCATCTCCACTGGCAAGGAGTTCCCCTACTGTCGTGAGTACCGCTCGTATTATATTAAATTTATGATCTTTTGTTATAATTGAAAGTCAAACTAATCATAATATTATTGCAATCTTTGTTCTTGCATAGTATAGTTCTTAAAGCCTATTCATTGGATTAAACTACAGGCGAGTTTTCTTAAAGAACAGTCGTGAAAAGTTTCGAAATCAGTCAGCAGACAACGACACAAAACAAACCTGCCCAGGTTGACACTCACCGCGCTTTTGCGACCATCGCATGCAGGGTAGACCAGGGATTAAACTAATATTATTGTTAAACCACATTTAGAATAACAGCATGGGGCTAACTAGCTTTGTCTAGCAAGGCTGGTTCAAAAGAGGATACTGATTCACCACTTTACACAATTGCTTGTCAATCACGTCTATTTAACCCAAAGTTCTTTACAAACACCGGCTGTAGTTGATTCCAATTTATAATAACTGTGCGGCTCGTTGGTCTTGTGGTTAGCGTCTCTGCTTCCAATGCAGAAGGTCCAGGGTTCGATTCCCGCTATAGGTAGAAGTTTTTTAACTTCTGATTTGGACTTAAGTCCATCAGTTCTTGGGTAGGAATTTGTAAACGGTGACTTTGGAGCCGTCCTAGCAACGAGGCACATAGATAATTAAAAGTTGTTCTGAATCGGCCTTGTTGATTCTGGCGTTGATCCGCGGATGTTCGAACTGTCCATACCACTGATTGCTATATTTCATATAAAAAATATTGATTTTCGGTTGGTTTTCGCTCACTCGTTGATTGCGTCGGGGCCTACAGGGTTGGCTTGGTCGCTTTGATTTACTGTCCCCCCCCCCCCTCTTGAAAATCAGTTATATAACGGAGTGGATAGACTCTTAACTATTTTTCAAATATATTGGCGGTAGTCTTTCCCCTTATTTTCTACCGACTCAAATCTCCCTGCCTGCTCTGTTCTAACTTAACTTTTTGATCCGCAGATCGTCACTACAAGATCACGGTGGACCTGGCTAAGCCGCCTAGGGCAGAGTCCTGGGTCCAGGGCTTCATGAAGGTCTCCCTGAGAAGCGACCACGGGACGATCAAGGACCTCGACCTGACACCGTCGTAAGTAGAACTAGAAGCCATTGTTACTTTCATGAGCAATTCACCTTTTACACCTCGTAAACCTTAAATGTTCTGCAATGAACTTTCCAGGGTTCTTAAACCCTTAACAAGCTTATCAGTTTCTAATCATATGCAAATAGAAAATGCACTTGTTGTATAGTGGTTCCAACGAAAGAATGCAGGTGGCTCGAAATTGTTTTCCCAACATAACAACTTTATCAATTCTATTCACGCTAGCTCAGCGTGGATCTTGCACACGGACGAACGTAATCTAGCACGGATAGTTTTTGCTTGCGTTGGTAAACGATATTTCTCTTTCATACACAAAGGCGACATTCCTTTTGCCGCGCATTCATTCTACCCCTACCATTACCAAGCATCTGCATTCTTTCGTTGGGGCAAGTATATAGTGGTTCCAACGAAAGAATGCAGATAGCTCCTAGATGTTTTCCCAACTTAACAACTGTACCAGCTCTATTCGTGCAAGCTCAGCGTGGATCTAGCACACTGAGGAACTCTGTGATCTACACAGATAATTTTGGCTGTGTTGGCTACACATATTTATCTATCTTACACAAAGGCCACATTCCTCTTACCGAGCATTCAAACTACCCCCACCACTACCACTTGTGACGAAAGCCTCTGCATTCTATGGTTGGAGCTTAGCGCTGAGGGGATTGAACGAAAGGTAGTGGATCTTGGTTCGAAGTACAACCTCTAGCCAATATGACCTAAGTAACCCAGCAATGTAGAGGCGGATAAGGATGACCGGTCTAGCAAGTACAACCTGTTCTCGTCTGATCCAGTGTCTCCTGGGTCCATCCAATGTTCCCTCTTGAACCTTTACCTCCACAGTTCTTTCCTATCTTGCTCTCAAGTGTGAACAGCAGTTATATCTGCAAACTAAACCTTGCTCACTCACCAATCCATCTGGATAAAGCGTCACCAAATTCACGTACCAGGTATTGGAAATAGCTCAAACACAAAGATCACTGGTAAACTAAAATAAGGTAGAAACATAATTAAAAAGTTTGAGTTCCCACCGTATTTTGATTAAGTGGATAAAGTCAACATGCTGAATGAACTGATAAACTTCAATACAGCATTAAAGTCCCCCAATCTTTCATACAAAGACGCATTATTGGACAAAAGAAGCAACCTTTTAGTAAATTTAACGTCCTTTTAACTCAGGAAATGAACGCTTCTTAAATATTTTACGATGTTGCCAAATCGCCAAACTGCTTTCGGTCAGTTACAATAGCTTATAACAGGTATATTGGCAACTGTGTAAGAGGGGGTGGGTGGTGTAGGTCTGGAGATTGACATAAACCCTTTTTTCCGCTTGGCTGATTTAGCTTAGGGTACAATATAAAATTGTAATTTTTTCTGGTGATTTTAATACTTTTTTTGTGGACAATATTTCGAAAAATTTTGGCCAATTTTGGAATTTGACGTTGCCCATTAAATTTTTAATGAAACAGTTATTTTCTATTCTTGGCTGGAAAGATGTTTTCTCCTTATTTTTTTTTCATACGAGTAACATTTTTGGAGTTAAAAAATTGGACATGTTAGCCTTTTTTGAAATGACTGAAATTTTCAAACTTTCTGATTTGTTCTTTTCCACCCTTTTGGATTTTGGATCATTAATAGAATTCATACTAACCATGCAATTCTCAAGATTTTAAAAACAAATTTTGAACGACAATTTTTTTTAAATTTGAATTTTTTTAGAATTTAAAATTTTTGTATTTTTTGCACCCCTTTAAAGTTCTTACGAAAAATGGAAGTGTACTTCAATGGGTTAATTCTGTCTTCAACTCTACAGAGGCTACGTGAAGCTACAGCACGGTCAGTCACGAAGCTTCGTGGTGACTCATCCGGTGGATGTGGGACAAGTCAACGAGGTGGACTTCTACTGGGAATACGACATGGACGTCCTTCAGCCGAGGTCGCTCTGCTTCTTCTGGTGTAACGACCACCTCTACGTGTCCAAGATCAGGGTCGCCGAGCTGGACATGAAGACGAGGGGGTGAGTCCACACATACACTGAGACAAGTCAGAACCAACCCCAACCAACCAGAACCCCAACCAGAAGGGGGTCTCTTACGCGAATATTTGATTACTCCCTGATTTGTTGTTCATCATTTTGGCAAACCTCGTATTCGTTTCAGTGTGATCGTATAAAAATATCATTTTTTTTCTTCGTTTTTCCTTTTTGATGATTTTTTGTTCT
>JAMZAV010007833.1:0-29890 GCA_024449915.1 Sweltsa coloradensis | reverse complement strand
CGTTTAAAAGTCCACCTACCGAGTTGGTAGGTATAACTTTAAAAACAACCGTTCAGACCTGTGCCCACGATACAATTTGATAAGTAGGCCTAGGGTAAGGAACGTATCTGGTCATTAGGCCAAGGGAGGCCAGGCTATACACATGCTAATAGGCCCGGACAGCCTACCAAGTAGGTACCCTAGTTATAACTTTAAAACCACCGTTTAGACCTGTGCCCACGATACAAGGTGATAAGGCCTAGGCCTAGGACCTCGGGCCAAGCTCATCTAGGCTAGGGCCATCAAATTCCAACTCGCAACCTTCTCGTGGTTTGGCGCGTGATTAGGGGAGTTTTTCTCCCTGAAACTAATGGCGAGCTCTGGGTCGTCGTCGGGGACTTCCCCCTTCCCTTTGACTACCTCCCCGACGGCGACGACAATGACAACACGGACGGATGATGACACAGACGGAGACGACCACGACGTGGGGGAACCCCTACCCTCCCCATATGCTTGTGGTTGGTTCTGAGCAGCACAGGCCTGTCCACCCCTTGTCCCCCCGCGTTATCCATTACGTCCCTCCCTTCGTCTCGATTAGCCAAAAAATAATATAGTCTAGGCTAGCCCTAGGGCCTTCGCCTAGGCCTAGCAGTTGCTCACGCTAATAGCCTAGCCCTATGCCCGACTACCGTTAGGATTGGCAGTCATCTGAAGTCCTATGCATAAGCCAAGACTATTAAAAACACTATTCTGAGATGTGTAGTTAGACGAGTGAGCGCAGCGAACGTAGTCTACAACGCAGGTCGAAAAAAACGGCACTCACTGTGAAAGTTGTGACTCTGTCTGTCAGATGCCTAACGGCCGAACGGCTTAGCAGATTGAGCTGAAACTTTAAACATTCATCCGTTACCAGTTAACTGAGAACTGCTATCAAACTGATGAAAATCCGTTGCGATTTAAACCTACAATAAATAAAAATCTTAAGAATTTAAACCTAGATAGCAAATGTTTACATTTGCCATACGTATAGAAGGCCACAGCCATGGTTATATAAATTAGAAACAATGATTTCGGTGAAGGGTAAAAAATCACCAAGTCGGTGGCTATCACTTAGTGTTTTGATTTCGTTTTCTTAAATGTCAATGTCAGGTGCTAGGCGTACGCTTCGGTAGGCACATTTGGCTAGGAGATGGCTCGCGCCTAAACAAACTCTATTTCACAACAAACGTCAGATGTAAGTAGAGTATTACTCCTCGAAACTAGAGGCGAACTCTGGTAGTCGTCGTCCGGGACCTCTCCTCCATCACTGATGACCTCCCCAACGACGACGACCAAAACGACACTAACGATGACAAAGACGATGACGACCACGACGTGTTCTCTTTTCCTTTCGCCTACCCGTAGCTGATTCTGATTTGCATGGGGTTTTCCTTCCTATATCCCCTAGACTAGAGTGGCGTAATATGACCTGGCGGTTAACCCGCCCTTAATCCAAATCAACTTAACCTCAACTATGTCAAAGCCTCCTTTCAGTACGAAGACGGAGACGACGACTACACGATTGGTTGACGCACTCTGAAACCATACTAGAAAAACGCCAAAGTCGTTGTTAGACGAGTGAACAAGCCATGTGTTGAGTACTCGGTAACAGAAGGAAAGGGCCTTCAAATTCCAACTCGACACCTTTTCGCGGTTTGGCCCGTGATCTGGGGAGTTTCACTCCGTGAAACTAATAGCGAGCTTTGCGTCATCCCTTACGTCCCACCCTTCGTCTCGATTATCCAAGTTGCATAAATATGAGACGTTAAGCAATACCCAATAAAAAAAAATAAGCGTGAATTGGCCTTTCATTGTATCCTCATATCTGTTCTCATTAAGCGCGAATAATCTTTGCCATTGATGCGCCCTAAAACTACTAATACTAATTCAGTTCATTAGATTTTGTATTCAAAGATGTTTTAGTATCCTTAAATGACTTTTTATAGTAAGATATTTCTAGAGTTGCAACAAAATACATCAGCCTTTCTCATTAGCCAAGTTGCATAAATATGAGACGTTAAGCAATATCCAATCAATTCTCCTATCTCGTCTTAGTGGTAGGTACTTCTAATGAAGGTTTTAATTTTCAGATTGTGACTTTCAATCCGATTATTGGTGATATAATCTAAAGTTGGGAATTGCTTCCTAAATGCTATAATCCTAATTTCTTTTAAAGGGTGCAATTTTTTTTAAAAGTAACTCGTGGTTTGGCCCGTGATTAGGGGAGCTCCTCTTCCTGAAACTAATGGCGAGCTCTGGGTCGTCGTCGGGAAACCTCTTCCCTTTGACTACCTCCCCGACGCCGACGACAATGACAACACAGACGGATGATGACACAGACGGAGACGACCACGACGTGGGGTAACCCCTGCCCTCCCCATACGATTGTGGCTGGTTCTGACTAGCACAGGCTTGTCCACCCCTTGTCCCCCCCCTTACGTCCCTCCCTTCTGCTCGATTAGCCAAGTTGAATTAATATAAGACGTTAAGCAATATCCAATCCAATCTGGCCGGTTGGGGTGCGTGTTGCAGAGAGAGCTCTCGCGCAACTTTTTATCACACTTTTCTTCATTCACACAGCCTTACTCATTAGTATATTTATAGTTTTAGGGCGATTCAACGGCAAAGATTATTCGCGCAGCCTTACTCATTTATTTTCTTCTTTCACTTTTTTCTTCTCCATACTTGCCGTCCCTCTCTGCAACTAGCACTCCACCGTTCCCACCGAGTTTAACCCATCCTATCCAACATCCTCCTTCCTTCCTATTATCTCCTGTGGCTGATATCTAATGATGACCGAGTGCAAGTAAGGTAATGACCTGGTCAATTAATGGCTATGACTGCAATGGGCTTGTCTTCAGTTTGCGTCGGTTGTATGCCCATCGCACGTGGGGCGTCCGTTTGGCTTCAGCCCGCCTCTCGTGCGGTGTAATAAGACCGATTGCGACTGAAGGCATCCGGACGTGAAATTGGCACTTTGGCCAACACCCATTAGATAAGTCACTTTTCATTTATGAAGGCAATCTGATTGTTAAGGAGTTTTTCTCCCTGAAACTAATGGCGAGCTCTGGGTCGTCGTCGGGGAACTTTCCCCTTCCTTTTGACTATCTCCCCGACGGCGACGACAATGACAACACGGTTGGATGATGAACACCAGACGGAGACGACCACGACGTGGGGGAACCCCTGCCCTCCCCCTTATGCTTGTGGCTGGTTCTGACCAGCACAGGCCTGTCCACCCCTTGTCCCCCCGCGTCATCCCTTACGTCCCTCCCTTCGTCTCGATTAGCCAAGTTGCATAAATATGAGACGTAAAGCAATATTTAATCAAATTTAATTAATAATCTTGGGTCGTCGTCGGGGAACTTTCCCCTTCCTTTTGACTATCTCCCCGACGGCGACGACAATGACAACACAGACGGATGATGACAAAGACGACCATGACGTGGGGGAACCCCAGCCCTCCCCAAACACTTGTGGCTGGTTCTGACCAGCACTGGCCTGTCCACCCGTTGTTCCCCCGCGTCACCCCTTACGTCCCTCCCTTCGTCTCGATTAGCCAAGTTGCATAAAAATGAGAGTTAAGCAATATCCAATCAAATCAAACTCGATAAAATCATTTCATTACCAAACAATTCACAGGCGGCGCAAAGTTGAAGCGCCATAGTTTCTCACGTTGTGCTGTGTGGCTTGGCCTCGGGTCTTCTACGTTGCACCAGGCAAGGGTGACTCTTCTCCTTTCTGTGTGTGGCACAGTGTCGGGTCCCATTGTGTGAAACTCTCCGTCACGGGCAATGGTGCAAACGAACTCCTCTGCCAAAGTTGTTTGTCCAGCTTCGTAAAACTTGTAAGTTAAAATATTTTGAATGTTCTCCTAGTTTCAAATTGAAGTGGCCCGTGAGCGGAGCGTGAGTGTGGTATACAGAGCGAGTGGATTATAATATTAGTTTTATTTATTTCAATTTTAAATCGTTTATAGCAGATGGTTGTGCCGAATCTCCATCTTGTTTGGTAATACCCTTTTCCATTGCTTTTCCAAAATTAGGTGAACTGTTTTGAGACCTCCTTCGAAGCTCGTCCGACTGTGGCGCGTCATATGAGTCTCTCACTTCGAGGTCCAGTAGAATTCCAAGCGCCACCATGAACCGATAGTCAGCGATGTGATTCCTGTCGACATAACATTCATGCAGGAATAAACTGGGGAACGCGTATACCATTTTACCATTAGTGTTTTATGAAAATGAAATGTGTGTTGAAATGTGTAGTGTTTTATGAGTATTCTCGCCTTCAGAGAGAATGGGACACATTTTGCAGTTAGCAAATAGCTATTCGCTCGGCCAAGAAGCATCCGACATATATAAAACTTTGCAAAGTTGTCAATAAAGCATATATACACAGCCCTACGGTCATAGATTTCACAATTTCTTTATTAGTCACCCAGAAAAAAATCACGAATATATTATAGTCAATTTTGACTTAGAATTTGAAATTCGTTTAAACTAATTGATTTTTTATTAGTTATTTTAAAACAAATTTTAGAAATATGTTACTGTAGAGCCATATATTTAGTATATCGTGATATATGTTCGAAATTTCAGACGCCTGCGGTGAAGCAATTTGCCTAAAACGCATGTCCTACCTCTCTTCACTTTAACAATCTCTAGAGTCTAGAACAGCGGTTATGAATATGATTGTATAACATTTTATTGTTCGGGTTCATTTGTCCTTCGTCCCAACTCCTGGTATTGGGGGGGGGGGGGTTCAAGTTTTTAGAAGATTATCTACAACTAGAAACTAGGCATTAAAGTCAAGAAACTTGCCGTTCTCTCTTGTCCGTGTATTTTTTCTGACCTGTAGTCTTCAAGCCGAGCTTCAAATTTATAATTCAATGTAATTCAATGAAAAGGCATCTCATTTTTGCATTGAAACGTAACTTTGTCTTTTCCCTCTTCCTTTGATCCACCTTGACGTCAATAGACGTAGATGGTCATAATAACGCGCACATGCTTCATGAAGTAATCAACGCTTCGCGTGATACAGCACGTGTTATCTGACGGCTGTAGGATGATAGCCAGTCGCACATGCTCGCTCCTCTTCCCGTTCCCCGTCCCCAAGACAACACAATCACACATTCACCGAACGATAATCACCGATAATGATTATGATAATCGTTGCCGCACTTGCGATATCTAGCAGAACCAGACCCTACATTAATTTATTCGTATAATATACAAACCTTATTCGTCTCCGTTAGCGTAAGTGCATAAATATAATACGTGGAGACAATTCATATCCGAAAGGCTGCCAGGGACTGTTTTAAAACCGAAAAGGGGATCTTGATTTCTTCTATTGTGTTATTTGTGTATTTGCCGACAACATTGAAGAATCCATCTGGTGAAACGTATCATCGTTAGCACTAGCTCTACCTAGGTAAATAAATCATATATTTTAAAATTATTTACTTGTACCTTCATCACAACAATATTTTTTTTAAGTAATTACGAATATGATAAATGAGGTCCTTAGGGACAATTCTTGCTTCCGATGCACAAGGTCCAGGGTTCAAATTGTTGTTTGTGCAGATACTTTTGGCGAGTGAAGTGCGCTACACACATTGCGAAGTCGTAAGTCGTAAAGGTCAATATCAATCAATCTTATTTCTGACAATCGTCTCAGCAAGACCGTCAGTTTCATAAACTAAATGGGGGCACTTCAATTTTACCATTGTCATCGCCGATCAAATTGATTAATCCGGCCAAAGATTCGTTTTTTTCAAAGGAAAATAAACAACATGGTATCACCACTAGCACTAAACACAATGCATAGAACATTTAAAAATAGTATAGACTACTTACAAAAATCAAAACCAAGAACAATTCACATTTTTATTTTGATAATAGTTGGTGGGGACAAAATAATAATATGGTTCTGATTAGCACAGGCCTGTCTCGATTAGCCAAGTTTCATAAATATGAGACGTAAAGCAATATCCAATGTCCACCCCTTGTCCCCCCGCGTCACCCCTTACGTCTCTCTTTTCGTCTCGATTAGCCAAGTTGCATTAATATGAGACGTAAAGTAATATCCAATCCAATCGACGTTGATGTGTGCGTCGTGCCTCAGCAACAGGTAGGGCATCTAGAGAACCACGTCCGTATCGTCGTACAATTGTCCTCTCTTGGTGAAAGACCAACAAATGTCAACTCGCAACGTTCTCGTGGTTTGGCCCGTGATTAGGGGACTTCTTCTCCCTGAAACTAATGGCGAGCTCTGGGTCGTCGTCGGGAAACTTTCCCCTTCCCTTTGACTACCTCCCCAACGGCGACGACAATGACAACACGTACGGATGATGACACAGACGGAGACGACCACGACGTGGGGGAACCCCTGCCCTCCCCATACGCTTGTGGCTGGTTCTGACCAGCACAGGCCTGTCCACCCCTTGTCCCCCCGCGTCATCCCTTACGTCCCTCCCTTCGTCTCGATTAGCCAAGTTGCATAAATATGAGACGTAAAGCAATATCCAATCCAAAAAACCTTCCCCCGTCGGCGACAGCAACGCGTTTGTGAACCGCCCTGCCGCGCTCGTTAATGATGGTCTATTTGGCACAAGGTTTGGAAAAGCGTTTGGAGCAGGTGCGCGTGTCTGGCTTCCAGCACAGTGCAGATCACTTGTTGTGCACCATCTGTTTTGTCACAATGTCGAAGAGCCTTGGTTCGGTCGCGGGATCGGGGATGTTCGCCCTAATGAGCTTGTCAAGGTCCTCGCCTGTCCACGGCTTGTCGCAGTCGCGCATCGTGACCACAATTTGGGCGTGCGACCATCCCCTCTTTTGGAATTCTATGGTATACACATAGTTGGCCACGTGTCCCAACACTTTGTTGGTCATCAGGTCCTTTATCAGAGCCTCCAGACAAATCTGGCAGACGGGCACCGTCAGGTCTGGCCGGTTGTTGGCAGTGTCGCCGGGCTGCAGGTTTTCCAGAATCTCTGGCCAACGGGGATTGGCGCTGATGGTTATCAGGTAATCGGGCATTCCGTTCTTCAACATTGTTGCCATAGCGTCCTGACAATTCTGGACGAAGAAACGGGGCGAGTTGACGTGTGTGGCAGGCATTTTGGTGACGACGCCCACGGCTTTGTCCTCGCGTTCGACAAGTCGCGCCACGTGATTCACGAGTCCCACGAATGTTTCGCGTCTGGGGGAACCCCTGCCCTCCACGGGCTTTCAAATTCCAACTCGACACCTTCTCGCGGTTTTGCCCGTGGATAGGGGAGTTTCACTACCTGAAACTAATGGCGAGCTCTGGGTCGTCGTCAGGAAACCCCTTCCCTTTGACTACCTCCCCGACGGCGACGACAATGACAACATGGAGGGTTTATGACACAGACAGAGACGACCACGACGTGGGGGAACCCCTGCCCTCCCCATACGCTTGTGGCTGGTTCTGACCAGCACAGGCCTGTCCACCCCTTGTCCCCCGCGTCGGCCCTTACGTCCCTCCCTTCGTCTCGATTAGCCAAGTTGCATAAATATGAGACGTTAAGCAATAACCATTCAATCAAACTCTATTAAATCATTTCATTACCAAACAATTCACAGGCGGCGCAAAGTTGAAGCGCCATAGTTTCTCACGTCGTGCTGTGTGGCTTGGCCTCGGGTCTTCTACGTTGCACCAGGCAAGGGTGACTCTTCTCCTCTCTGTGGGTGGCACAGTGTCGGGTCCCATTGTGTGAAACTCTCCGTCACGGGCAATGGTGCAAACGAACTCCTCTGCCAAAGTTGTTTGTCCAGCTTCGTAAAAATTGTCGCCTCGTATTCTCTGGGCCTTCAAAGTCCAACTCGCTACCTTCCCGTGGTTTGGCCTGTGAGTAGGGAAGTAGTGTATATCCCAAAACTAAGGGCAAACTCTTGCCGGTTGGGGTGCGTGTTGCATAGAGAGCTCTCGCGCAACTTTTTATCACACCTTTCTTCATTCACACAGCCTTACTCATATGTATTTTCTTCTTCTTTTTTTTGGGGGGGGGGCCTTCAAATTCCAACTCGACACCTTCTCGCGGTTTGGCCCGTGAATAGGGGAGTTTTACTCCCTGAAACTAATGGCGAGCTCTGGGTTGTCGTCGGGGAACCCCTTCCCTTTGACTACCTACCCGACGGCGACGACAAAGACAACACGGACGGATGATGACACAGACGGAGACGACCACGACGTGGGGGAACCCCTGCCCTCCCCATAATTATGCTTGTGGCTGGTTCTGACCAGCACAGGCCTGTCCACCCCTTGTCCCCCCGCGTCATCCCTTACGTCCCTCCCTTCGTCTCGATTAGCCAAGTTGCATAAATATGAGACGTATAGGAATATCCAATCTGGCAAACATCACTGTGTAGATGTCACTTTCTCCTTAGAAAATTGTCCTGGCAAAAGGCTCTGACAAACACCACTGTCTGGATGTCACCGTCTCCTTGGAGAATTGTCCTGGCAAAGGGCTCTGGCAAACACCACTGTGTGGATGTCACCTTCTCCCTTCAAATTCCAACTCGACACCTTCTCGCGGTTTGGCTGTGAATAGGGGAGTTTCACTCCCTGAAACTAATGGCGAGCTCTGGATCGTCGTCGGGGAACCCTTTTTTTTGACTACCTCCCCGATGGCGACGACAATGACAACACGGACGGATGACACAGACGGAGACGACCACGACGTGGGGGAACCTTTGTCCTCCCCATACGCTTGTGGCTGTGTCTGACCAGCATAGGCCTGTCAACCCCCCTTGTCCCCCCCGCGTCAACTTTTACGGCCCTCCCTTCGTCTCGATTAGCCAAGTTGCATAAATATGAGACGTTAAGCAATATCCAATCCAAAAATTGAAGACATAGGCCTCTTCATTTTCACTTCTTCGGATCGCCAACATCTGAGAAACAATGGCTGTGAGTCTGACTTGATGGTCAGCAGCGCTTTCAGCCTTTCTCTTCTCTTTCAGGCCTTCAAATTCCAACTCGACACCTTCTCGCGGTTTGGCCCGTGAATAGGGGAGTTTCTCTCCCTGAAACTAATGGCGAGCTCTGGGTCGTCGTCGGGGTACCCCTTCCCTTTGACTTCCTCCCCGACGGCGACGACAAAGACAACACGGACGGATGATGAAACAGACGGAGACGACCACGACGTGGGGGAACCCCTGCCCTCCCCATATGCTTGTGGCTGGTTCTGACCAGCACAGGCCTGTCCACCCCTTGTCAAACCGCGTCATCCCTTACGTCCCTTCCTTCATCTCGATTAGCCAAGTTGCATAAATATGAGACGTAAAGCAATATCCAATCAAAAATTTTCTCTTCCATTCGTTCAGTAGCCTTATTTCGCTTGGTCTCATCAGACTGTTTACGCAGCATGCAGACAAGTAAATGTATAAAGAAACACTCGTGAAAGAAAGTTTATAAAACAAAGTCAGTTTGTTACTATTTATGTTATAACAATGCATTATTCCTCACTGTCTTCGATAACTAACGGATCTTGATGACACAGACAGACACGACCACGACGTGGGGGAACCCCTGAACACCCCACAATACACTTAATTAAAGAAACATATTTTGGATTTTGATATGATCACATTTTATGGTAAACAGTATGCAAAAAAAATAGAGATATAATATTATATAAACATTTATTTTTACAATAATCTTTTCGTTTTGTAACAATTTCATAAACTAAATTTCGACAGAAATGGGGTAAAATATTAGGCACAGTTTCGAAAAATATGAAACGGCGAATAGACGATATAACCTACATTGTTTTGATTGAAATCAATTCCCAATTGTGAAAATAAGTATAAATACATTTTCAGCTTTCATCACTGCTCTGAGCTTTTAAAAAGAATGATATATTAGTAAAATATACATTCCTTAATAATATAATAAAAATATTCATTTTCTGCCTAACTCGTTATATGAACTATCCTTTTACACTAATAACACATTATTATCATCAAACATACCATTAACTCATTTTAATAAAGTTCAATATCACAAGCGGCGCAATATGACCCAACCGGTTGAAGCGCCCTGGTTTCTCACAACGTCGTCGTGACCGTAAGTTTTGGTTACTTCACTCAGAATAAAACGTGATGGACTAATTGCGTTTTGATCCTAAGCGCCTCATATATCAAGTATTTCGGCTTACCTTATACTGTGCTCAGCGATGATGATTATGATGATGTTCGGGGAACAAACAATCAAACAAAACAACAACCAAAACAATATCTTCACTCAGTGAGTCGCCCTTTGGAGCTGCCATTTTAAGTATTAAACGAGGGAGCGGAGCGACCGAGTATCTCCATTCAACTCAAACGGCTCTCATTCTGTGATTCTGTCTGTCTGTCTGTCGAAAATCAGCCGAGCCGCTGAACAGATTGCGCTGAAACTTTAAACAGACATCCGGTACGAGTTGACTGAGAACTGTTAACAAAATCAGCTAGATCCATTGCGATTTAATCCTACAATTAATAAAAATGTGATTTTGTAAAATATCGATGGCATTTGTTTAGTAGCAACTAGCGGGACAATATTTGCGTGGCTGGCATAGCACAGTGGTAAGCATTCAGCCTACCGCACGGAGGGTTGAGGTTCGATGGCTGTTGGTTACAACTTTTTTATATTTTTACAACCACATATTATTTTTTACGGGTGTTAAATGGGAAATAAAAATTCGGTGATTTTATTTTATCTTGGAAATTTGTTAATGTTTCACGCTAAAACGTGTCGAACACGATTCGCATTTTGAATGTTCAATTTAAATAATTATTGTGGCAAGCAGAGTGATTACCAGTTTAAATAAGGTGACTAGACGGACCGGTTTTAGAAGTCAGAACACTTGTACCGGTGTCCCGAGTGACTCAATAAAATAGTGATTTTGTACCGGTTTGCAATTTGAGGGGGAAAGTGTGCCGGTATTCTGTCAACTGTACTGTGAATGGAATTGGAAGGTATAACGTTTTATTTGAAAAAATCCCCTCCTCGGATAAATAGGCCTAGGCTACGAATAGAAATAACATTGAAAAAGTTCTTCCATCTCCAAGAAGATAATTCATTAACTCAAAAGTCATTATTTGTATTGATTTATTTCAACCTACAAGAAACATTAAATTGAAAAATAGACTGCTAATCTGTTTCACGAGCTCCCCCACCCCGGGCATCTGACCGGCCCGACGAGAGCGCGCTACGTGGAGTCTTGTGTTGTCTTTGTGAAGGTCGTTGTTCTTGGAAATCGTGATCTGTGTAGTTTCATTTCAGCTTTTGTTGTGATTGTCGTTCATTCATTTATGAGATATTATTAGTTTAACTATTCAATGCTCCGATATTTATTACGCGACGAGATGAATAATGTTGGACATTAGTTTGGAAGACCACGTAATATTGGTGTGAGAGAACGGAGAAGATAATACTAGGGAAACGCCAAAGACGTTGTTAAACGAGTGAGTGAGCCACGTGTTGAGTACCCGGGAACATCCCCTTTCCTCCCCTATACCTAAAGTGTGAGGAATGATACCGGGTACTCAACACATGGCTCACTCACTCGTTTAACAACGACTTTGGCGTTTCCCTAGTACGTAGTTTGCCACACACTTAATGACACAAAGAACTCGAATACGCAGTGCGCCACTCTCTTGGACGACACAAAGAACTTCAAAACAAGAGATGCACACAC
The DNA here is from genome assembly GCA_024449915.1 of Sweltsa coloradensis. Lineage (NCBI taxonomy): Eukaryota > Metazoa > Arthropoda > Insecta > Plecoptera > Chloroperlidae > Sweltsa > Sweltsa coloradensis. The sequence continues at coordinate 18,171 of JAMZAV010007833.1, read as the reverse complement.
TGAGTTGTTGTTGTCGTTGTATTTTTCTTTGCGAACGCTTTTACCAGTCGCGTTGATGGATGAGCTTTTTTTTGGATAAACTCATAACATATAGAAGTTCAAATGTTTCTAAGGTACATTTACAATTTTATAAATGTCAGAGGAGCAAAACTTAAAAAATCGAACAATCAGATTTCTCTATTAGTGAGAGCTATAAAGGGAAATTCTAAATTTGAAAGAATTATTTTCGCTGAGTAGAGCACTTGTGTTAAAATAGAAAAGTTAAATTTTTTGTGCCAACACTGTCTGTTGAAAAGAGCTGTTAATTTAAAATTCATTTTCTGTTTGATGAACTTTTTCAAATATTTAAGTCACTCATGTGCTTTTCTGCACTTCGATACCGGGTACACAACTTTATGATTCGTTTCTAGGCAAAATGTTACTATATATTTGTTTTAATTTATTTTCTTTAAAACAAAATCAAATCAAATCAACTAATTAAAACTGAAACGTTATAAGTACTTCTGATCATTAGTGAAAATTACTAAAATCAAGTTCAAATAAGAATCATCACCCCTCTGAGTACTTTTTCATCCAGTTCTAAAGCAAGTTTCATCACTCGTATCCATATAACTTGCGAGCCACTTCTAAACATAGCTTATCACTCAAGTTAAATACGATGCTGAAACATATTTTCACCTCAAAGCTGTGATTTCACCTAGACTCCGTGATAATAAAAGATGGATGTGGATCTTTATTTAAACCAAATGCAACAAGTATTGTAATCGTCACTGATAAAGTCGCATGACACCAAGTATTTCAATGAAGGGATCACGAGACTTTCCGCCCCACATTGTGACCAAATGGTTGACGCACCCGTAATCCAAATAAAGTAAAACTCTACAGATGTCAGAACTGCGTATAAACAATGCCTTGCAGGATTAGGTCAAACTGCATGGATGCCAGCTTGGGAGAATCAGCTCACTAACTTCTAGCCCACAACATTCCAACCTCGTGCATCTTACGTCTCGGGGATGTTTTGGTACTTGCTTCGTATAGGACAAACTTACATGACTCGTACTTATCTCATGACGCTACATGTCCAATACATGTAAGAACTGAGACACGTAACTGGCCATCAAATTCCAACTCGCAACCTTCTAGTGGTTAAGCCCGTGATAAGGGTTGTTTTTCTCCCTGAAACTAAAGGCGAGCACTGGGTCGTCTCGGGGACTTTCCCCTTCCCTTTGACTACCTCCCCGACGGCGACGACAATGACAACACGGACGGATGATGACACAGACGGGCCTTCAAATTCCAACTCGACACCTTCTCGCGGTTTGGCCCGTGAATAGGGAAGTTTCACCCCCTGAAACTAATGGCGAGCTCTGGGTCGTCGTCTGGGAACCCCTTCCCTTTGACTACCTCCCCGACGGCGACGACAAAGACAACACGGACGGATGATGACACAGACGGAGACGACCACGACGTGGGGGAACCCCTGCCCTCCCCATATGCTTGTGGCTGGTTCTGACCAGCACAGGCCCGTCCACCCCTTGTCCCCCCGCGTCATCCCTTACGTCCCTCCCTTCGTCTCGATTAGCCAAGTTGCATAAATATGAGACGTAAAGCAATATCCAATAAAAAAAAACGGAGACGACCACGACGTGGGGGAACCCCTGCCCGCCCCATATGCTTGTGGCTGGTTCTGACCAGCACAGGCCTGTCCACCCCTTGTCCCCCCGCGTTATCCCTTACGTCCCTCACTTCGTCTCGATTAGCCAAGCTGCATAAATATGAGACGTTTAGCAATATCCAATCAAATCAATCAAATATTTTTTTATCTACGTGTCATCAAACATAATATCATCATCATTGTAATAACTATAGTTTGAGAATACAAACACAACAAATTTAATTTTATTTATATAGGAGGCGTATTATGAACTTCCCGGTTGAAGCGCCCTAGATTCTCACTCACACTTTGCACTCACCAACCTCAGACAAAAGGCTACACAGACTTCGAGGTTGCTTCACGAGAGTGTCAACTATGGGCGCACCCTGGAGGAGCGTTAAGAGGTTTCAAGAAGACTTATCTTCCCCGGCCGATGTTTAGTGCACAGCCCACATAACGTGTTGTCCAGGACACAGCACAGATGGAGGTCGAGCACATCACAACACCGCATCCGTTATCATGTAGCTTATGTTAGTCCTTGATTTCACGTAGTCATTTTGAGCCTTCAAATTCCAACTCGCAACCTTCTCGTGGTTTGGCCCGTGATTAAGGGAGTTTTTCTCCCTGAAACTAATTGCGAGCTCTTGGTCGTCGTCGGGGAACTTTCACCTTCCCTTTGACTACCTACCCGACGGCGACGACAATGACAACACGGACGGATGATGACACAGACGGAGACGACCACGACGTGGGGGAACCCCTTCCCTCCTCATATTCTTGTGTCTGGTTCTGACCAGCACAGGCCTGTCCACCCCTTGTCCCCCCGCGTCACCCCTTAAGTCCCTCCCTTCGTCTTGATAAGCCAAGTTTCATAAATATGAGACGTTAAGCAATATCTAATCAATCAATCATCGGACGGATGATGACACAGACATAGACGACCACGACGTGAAGGAACCGCTGCCCTCCCCATACGCTTGTGGCTGGTTCTGACCAGCACAGGCCTGTCCACCACTTGTCCCCCCGCGTCACCCCTATCGTCCTTCCCTTCGTCTCGATTAGCCAAGTTGCATAAATATAGATATCCGATAGAATCAATCAAATCAAGGCAACCAATACTGTACCAACACATGCAAGCCAGTTCTTGCCAAATTTGGGGAAATATTAACAGCCTCATGCACTTGTTAGTTCTCATGTACCATTGTAGTTGTGAGTAGTACGTAATACTAACTAACTTGTAACGTGCAAGGCATAGTGTTGAATCCTATTCACCTTCTTTATTATAGATAGTTGATAAAATCATTTCACTCTTAAGTTCTTTGTTCCTGTTCAGTTAGTTCTTGGTAAATAAATAAATAAATAAATAAATTATAAAATAAATTGTATTTAGAGTCTACTTACTCAGTTCAATCACAAACGAACGAGCAAACATCATCTTGTTAACACAATCTTTGTAAGTTTCTCCCAGCAGCACCCCCTACGTCCCTTAATACCCAATACGGCTGTAGTGGTCCGCTGTTTGGGCTGAACAATTGATGTGCGACCTTGGATTGCCGAGACGAGGCTTTCCACGTCCCGCGAGAGACGAACTTTGGGATTTCGGGAAAAAAACCTAGGCCCCCTTGGAACACCACCCCCATTTTTCGAGTTTTCCCAAATGTGGCGAAATTGTACCTTTTGGGTATGTCCTAAACGTCGGCCGACGTGGCCCCCAAAGTACGCGCTCACCCACTCGGCGCCGGTATCTTCGGGTGCGCTCACGTGTTGGCAACGAGAACCACTTCGTGACTGTTTTACCCATCTCTCTTTGTTTGCTCGCAGCGACGTTGAACATTTCGACTTGAAATAAATTTGTTAAAATATCATACAAATTTTGACAATTGTGGGCATTGCAAGAATTTTTTTAGAGATTCTATTTTTTAATTTCCGTTGTCAGCTCTGGAGGTGGGAATTCAGTGGACGGAACCTGGAAAGGTTTCATTCATAATCCACTAAAAGTTATCCTTCACTTGAATAATTGAGTCGTGTGCATAATACATTGTTCATAATTATTGATGCTGTATTGTTTTATTTTGTGTTTTGTTATTTCTCATATAAATATCACTAATTTTAAAATTATCAATTTATCATCGCATAATTAAATTGCACATTATTATTTGACACCTAAATATTATTAATTGTTGATTTATAGACTTACAGTTGAAACGCCCTTATAACAAATAAACTAAAAACCCAATCATTAATACCTATATATCAATTAACTTGTATGCATATGTTCTCGCGTATTCAACACAAGACTCGCACGAAAACTAAGTTATTTTTCAGGATAGTGATCACCGATTCGCTTCTTGACTTCTTAGTCTATGGACGAGGCCCCTTGTCCCAAAGGTCTAACTGCCTTGTAATATCTAGTGAAATAAGTACCTAAGCCAATTTCGAAGTGCTCATTCGGACCGAACTGGGTGTGGGCAGGAGGGGAACTTTCCCCTTCCCTTTGACTACCTCCCCGACGGCGACGACAAGACAACACGGTCGGGTGATGACACGGACGGAGACGACCACGACATTGGGGAACGCCTGCCCTCCCCATACTCTTGTGGCTGGTTCTGACCAGCACAGGCCTGTCCACCCCTTGTCCCCCCGCGTCACCCCTTACGTCCCACCCTTCGTCTCGATTAGCCAAAGTGCTTAAATATGAGACGTTAAGAGGTATAGTGCCAACTTTTCCCGCCCTTTTCTGGATAGTTACGCTCTTGCGGGGAGCGGGAAGGGAGGGAGATAGGCGTGAACAACTAGTCATCCCCACCGCAACTGAACATGGAGCCGAGGAGGGGTAACGCACCGACAAACAGCGCCTTATCTGATTTATTGCATGCCCAACTCAACTCCGTCGACGATAGCTCTGTCAAGGTCAAGTTACATTGCCGGCAACGTTATAGTGGATGCATGCGAAGATAAATATCAATCCAGTTGTAATCACTATCCGAAGTTTTTTCTAGTGTATGGAAATGATAAACATTGTTATAATTTATTGTATATTTTACACAGAACGCTATCAAAATTGTTTTTCTCCCGTGACAATGAAATACTTCATTCATTCATTCGGATTGACTGTTGAATAATGGTTACATATACAAGTGAGGCAATATACAACACAATCAATATAAGTAACGTTATAAAAATATCAACTCGATTTCCTAAACACTAATCATCTCAATACAATACTGAGGGAAATACTCCACTAATCCCGTTTGCGATTCAAACTCATGACTGTAGTTCATAAGCTATAACGTCATAAATCAAGACAAGAGTATTCTTTGCTGTACAGTGTTCTATCACATCTATTTATTACAGAGGCGGAGGTTCTCTGTTCGAACCCTAGTCGGGCGAAGCTAATTTGAAATGTTTCTTTTTAATTCAATTAAACACTAACATTACGTAATCTATTATTTACACAATCACTCTTTGGGATAAAAGGCAGAGGGTGCACCCACATGCGGCCCAGTCCTCAGAGACGTTTTTTGAATACCGTCCATGTCCATTATTTCCCGATTTACGAGATAGCAGCTGCGGCTTCGCGATCGTGACACGTTTTCTTGAAAGTACGTATGAGGTTGTTGTTTTTATTGCACTCGTAATTAACATGGGTATAGGTAAAGAAAGAAGCCTACTTATAAAACATCTACGAGTTGTACAATAACCAGTAAACACAGCACAGCCATACATTAAAAAGAGCCTCTTTAAAAAAATGTAGGCATAATCACTTTTTTGGAAAGTGTTTTTTAGTTAATATATCTTGCGGTCTAAACATCTTTTTTTGATCGTGTAATTATATAATGTATTTCGTATTCAGATATGAAGTAAATTTAATTTCTTTAGAGCAAGGCATTCACACTCAAATGTGTAAGTTATTATATGCTATATATGCTACGCGCTCACGTCCATGCAAAATATATAGGCCTACCTCAGAACGTTATTCCTAGTAAACAAAGTTAATTTTTACTCACAGCAAAGATAAATAGAACGTATTTTCACATAAGGATTCCACATTCAACAGAAATATTAATTGTAAATAAATTATACCGGATACACAAGATAACAATCAATAAAAAAGTTAGTGAGACTCCGGATACATAAAAAATACATTGCAAATATCGCAAACAAAACCACGAATAAAAACTCCTAGTTTAGAAATGCGTCACGCATAGGCATGTGCTACACTCGTGAGCTAGGATTTTTACACATTATTTACATTCTTAGAGAATTCTTATTTACACATGTGCACATATAGAATGAGGTACATTGAGTTCAACTATATGCACATTTACGTACACTCGCGACGAAATACGTTAGTAATGTGATGTGTGACATACTTTACACGCTCGCCTCTAGTGTCTACTATAACAAATAAACGCAGGGAACAATAATTATATATATATAAAAAAAAAAACGGGGGAAAACTAACACGTAAATGTGATCATGTTCAAGTTTCATTTGTTTTGTTTTGTTTCTTGAATTCTTGGGCCACACTTTGCAAGTGGCATTCACACGCAATGAAGAGATGAACTGCATTGCAAACTACGTTGTAGGTTTTTTACTTAGATGATTTTGTCTTTGATTTCGATTGCTTGGTGACTGTGACTTTCTTTTTGGATTTGTTGCCAGCTTGCTTCTGGGCTTCTATTATATAGGCCGGGTCAATAATATATTCCTTCGACAGTCTTTTTCCGAATTGTGGGTTAATCAATTCCGGAAGCAGACAGTTCAAGTAGTAGTAACTGTAATTGAGACGCTCAGCGTGAGGTTTAATTGCGACCAAGCACCTATGCATGATAATGATATCATTATCGTACTGGTAATCAAAACAATCGTTACGATGCAGGATTTAAAAAATATACATTCATAACTGCAAACAACGAGAGTCTTCCCACACAGTCAATGATCTCATTTCAGTGACGGACTTCAATTAAAGCGATGCGAACTGTCGACACCATCGATTGACGTAATAATCGGACATTTGAAATAGCAGTTCACAGATGGCCACGATTTATTCGCGGATGAGTCAGAATAGATATAACTACTTCGGAACAACCATTTACAACTTGTTATGTGCTTTGTTGCTAAGATGGTTTCAAAGCCACACTCTCAGTGGATGTAATGCGATACCCTGCCCATAGATTTTGGTTGATTCAAGTCGGGAATCGAACCAGCGACCTTCTGCTATGGAAGCAGGGACGCTATCCTTTGGACCAACAAGCCACAAACATTACTTGGCAGACTTGCTTGCCCCCAGAGCAATAAAATGAAATATTCTGTAATAATAATTCAATCATTACGTAGTGCATGGGTGATGTCTGTCCTATGGATATGACCCCGGGTTCGAATCCCGTCGAGACCGGCAATCCTGAATGAAGGTTTTTTTCGAGCTTTTCCTCAGTCGCTAATGCGAATGCAAGGGATTGAATAGCCCTCGGATTATTTTAATTATCCTATCCGCAAACTACCTAGTTAGTCACCAGAAGACGGTCACACCGGTTAAATCTCATGTGTGTATCCTACAGCGGGCATCCTACAAAAATGTATTTATTTATGGGTATGACCGGTCGAAAGGCCCGACTAGCGTTGCGTTAGCAAACGATGTTTTTTTCTTTATCGTGCTGAAAGAACGCTATAGGCCTACATATCTAAAAAATAGAATAAAGGTTCGGTTTGGTACTATATAATATAATTACATAGACTAATCGTAAACAATATTTGCTTAGTTCTTAAAACACGGGTAATTATGTAGATTGGTTAAATGGGAGCACTACAATAACCTTGCATTGCGGAGAATCAAAATTATAATCTACTAATTAAAGAACGCGATAAACATATTATTTAGGCAGTCTCAAATTCTGATGTCGTCCGCGGTCGCAGTCTCGCACATAGGGACGCTGGCGAGTTTTCACTAGCAGGACGCGGATTCGAATCCCGCACAAGGCATAGGTTATCTGTAATTGTTCTTCACTCTCGTCTATCACCACTCAATAGTCCGAATAGCATGATGTCAATAAAAGTGACGTTGAACAACAACAATCATCATCATTATTATTTTTGGTAGCGAATATTATAGAATTCTTACAACGGTGTAAAAAGCTGCAAGCAAACCTCAAAATACAAGATTGTGTTTATGTAATCTGATGACAAGAACATTCGGTGTCCAGATCCCGCCCACATTACCTCCCCTACTTGCTTCGAAGTAGACACGATCGAATTTCACAAGAGAGCGCCACCAAATGGAGCCAAAAGTGTGCTTTGCAAGGCGTTCGTACTTTTCAAACTACGTCTACATTTTTCGTCCGATTTCAATAAAGTTTTTTTATTTTACTCAGAAATGAACTGTTATTCTACGAATAGCCTGATTGCAATTTGCTCAGGGCAGTAAATTTTGACCGGAAATGAACATTTTCTATGGACTTTGAGGACTCGTAGGGGAAAATGTTTTGACTTAAATGAACAAAAGGGCTATGTACGAGAAATAAGAATTTAGTTATCTATCGGAGGAAAAAAACAGAATGAAAATATAATGATTTCCCTGTCCGTAGTTTGAAAAGTACGAAAGTACTGCACATGGCACGATCGGAGTGGTATTTAAATCGCACCCAAGCCTCTTAAGCAATATCCAAAAGACATATACACACCTATATTAGCAGAGTACAGATATTTATAAGGCAAGCTAAAAAGAGCTAGCTAGTTAGCTTCATACTGTTGCTATTGTTTGTAAACATGTACTTTTATATTGATTAGTTCGCTGGATCCCTGTCGTCTTCCATATTAATAGGCCAGCTGTCAATAAAGATCAATAAAGAAAGATTGAATTTGAGGGGCCATCAAATTTCAACTCGCAACCTTCTCGGGGTTTTGGGCCCCGTGAATAGGTGAGTTTCACTCCCTGAAACTAATGGCGAGCTCTGGGTCGTCGTCGGGGAACCCCTCCCTTGACTACATCCCCGACGGCGACGACAATGACAACACGGACGGATGATGTCACAGACGGAGACGACCATTACGTGGTGAAACCCCTGCCCTCCCCATATGCTTGTGGCTGGTTCTGACCAGCACAGGCCTGTCCACTCCTTGTCCTCCCGCGTCTTCCTCCCCTTGGAAAGCAGTTTATATGGTTAACTCTTAAGCATAATAAACAAAATATCTTGGAATAATCTTTGCTGTAAAAACGCCCTAAAACTAATACTTATTATAATAACTTGAAAGATAGTTGTTATCATATCAAAATCATGTGATAAACTCTATTTATTTTGATTACGCGGACAAACTTTCAAAATTTCTCATTCAAAGATTTTTATTTAACAAAATTTAATTAACATCAAACAAATTTCCTTTATTTATTTATTTCTTTTCAAACGAATAATTAATCTTTTGCCATAACTATCATTATCTTCATTTCTTTTTCTTTTCTTAGCTTAGAAAACAATATAATCATCAAACACCATAAACTCATAAAATTACATTTCAATATCACAGGCGGCGCAATATGACCTAATCTGTTAAAGCGCTCTATAGTGGGGGAGCATAGGGTAAGAAAACATGCTTCCGTGGCAGCTTAGGTGAAAGAGCTATGTATGTGGTATCAATCGATTCGTATTGATCCATAGATAAACAATTTTGATGGTGAGAGTCTTGATTTTTTGGCTGAGACCGGCCATATCTAAAACAAGATGGCCGCCGCTTTCGAATTTTAAACTAGCGTATCTTCGTAAATATTTGACCGATTTCAATTTCAAAGGTACCATTCGAAAGGTAAATGATAGAAATTTATATAAATGTGTACAAATTTTCACGAAAATCCAATATGTTTGAGGTTATGTTACAAAAACCTTAACTGTTTACTTTACACTTTCTCGTTATGGAACAATATTTACTAGGTAAAAAGGTTTTACATTTTCTCAAGTTGCATTTTTGGTGGATTATTTATTTGTGTTTTTAATGAATCCATGCATTTAATTTTCTGACAATTATAGCCTGAGTTCATTTAATTGAAGCGATGGCATGTGTAGATGAATATATGCTACTACTGTGTGATCTTTATGTTTTATTACATTTTGTCGAGACACAATTGGTGAAACATTTAGATATTTGGTATCAATCGATTCGTTATGAACCGAACTTAAACAATTTTGATGAAGCTTATTTCGATTTTTTTACTGAGACCTTCCCTGGGTAAAAACAAGATGGCGGCCGTCATTGAACATTTAACTAAAATATCTTTGAAAGTATTTCGCCGATTTCAATTGTAATGGTACAGTTCAAAAGGTAATAAAAAGAGCTACAAACGATAAACCAACAATTTTCCAGAAAGTTTAATTTTTTTGAGGTTATGTTTGGTTTGAATTTTTAGTAATTTTAACGATTTTTTCAGAGCACAACAGGTGAAACAACTATGTATGGGGTATCAATCGATTCGTTATGAACCGTGATTTAACAATTTTGATGGGAAAAATTTCGATTTTTTACTGAGCCCTTCCCATGGCAAAAAACAAGATGGCCGCCGCCAATGAACCGTTTGACTCGCATATCATTTAAAGTATATACCCGATTTTTAATTCACGTATACCGTTGAAAAGGTAATTAAATGACGAATAAACTATGTATTTACCATTTTGTTGAAACTTTAATATTTAGTGAGGTTATGTTCCAAAAACTTAAATTATTTACCACACTCGTCATCGTTATGGATATTATGGCGCATATATCTACATGACCAAAACGGTTTTTGAATATGTTTGGCTTGTTTATCCGTAGCATATCTCTTTATGTATTCAATGAGATCTTACATTTTATGTTCCGACAAATACATCCCGAGATAATGTATTTGAAGCGACGGCATGTGTAAATGAATAATATATGCATCGAGTATTTTTGATCTTGATGTTTGAAACACATTTCGTCGAGGCACAATAATTGATTAAAGAATTATGTATCTGGTATCAATCGATTCGTTATGAAACGAACTTTAACAATTTTGATGAGGTACCCGTCGCAAAAAACAAGATGGCCGCCGAAAAAAAACTTTGTAAGTTATATATTTTCTAAGGTAATTGACAGACCAATTTCAAAGGTACCGTTGGAAAGGTAAACTAGGAAAACGCTAAAGTCCCGCCGCGTTGATGGATGAGCGTTTTTGTAAGTTTTTAGTTTGCGTGGGACCACTTTTCCTTTGCAAGTGCTTTGTGAATGCATTGTAGGTGACTGTTGTCAAGTTTCAATTGTTTCTTGTTAGTTGTTATTATAAACCTCAAAAAACATATTTTAAAACCTTTATTTCTATGCATTCTGGCTAACTTTGTCAACTTTTGCAACTTTTTCTTTCAAAAGGTACTACATCACCATAACCGTAATGTCCATGTGAAATATGAACGTTGTTGCCCCACCCGTTTGGTCAAAATCGGCCTAAATGTGACGAAAATATCGCACTTAAAGTAAAAAAAACTCATATTAAAACCTTTATTTCTATGGATTCTAGCTAACTTTTTCAACTTTTTCTTTCAAAAGGTACTACATCACCATAACCTTAATGTCCATGTGAAATATGAACGTTGTAGCCCCACCCGTTTGGTCACAATCGGTCCAAATGCGACGAAAATATCGCACTAAAAATCGAAAAACTCATATTAAAACCTTTATTTCTATAGATTCTAGATAACTTTCTCAGCTTTTTCTTTTAAAAGGTACTTCATCACCATAACCTCAATGTCCATGTGAAATATGAACGTTGTAGCCCCACCCGTTTGGTCAGAATCGGCCCAAATGTGACGAAAATATCGAACTAAAAATCGAAAAACTCATATTAAAACCTTTATTTATATAGGTTCTAGCTAACTTTTTCAGCTTTTTGTTTCAAAAGGTACTACATCACCATAATCCTAAAGTTCATGTGAAATATGAACGTTGTAGCCTTACCCGTTTGGTCAGAATTGACCCAAATGTGACGAAAATATCACACAAAAAATCGAAAAAAATCGTAAAAGTACGTGATATTCATGAGAAATATTTCTTCGGTTGTACCCAAAACGTAGCAGTCTAAGTTCAGAGAAAACGAAGGTCCCCTCAAATTTTCATCAAGATCGGATATGCCGTTTGCCCGGTAGAGAGCAAACAAACAGACAGAAAAAAAAAAAAAAACAAAAACAAAAACAACACAAACACAACAACTTGGAGCTAAATTTTTGGGGGCTCAGTTAAATTAAAGTCTTCGCTTCGCTCGCTACGCTCGAAAACGCTCATCCAATAAATATAAAAAATTATAAACTTGCTTTTTCACGAAACTTTATTTTTAACTAAGGGTTATCTTGTTTTAAAAATATGACGCGTTATGTTTACCATAGACATAAATTAAAAAATTTCCACCGGAAAATTGCCCCGGGCCACGGGAAACAGTATACATTGACAGCCTAATCCCGGGTTTCTAATTCTAATTTTTTCCTCATACCCACCCCCCGCCCAAACCGATCATACGTACACTAAACACAAAAATAGTAAAAAGAATAGCAACTGATGAAAATCATGCTGAAAAATTTCTCTACTAGGAGAGTGCTAAAGCAAAAGGTTTTCCAAAAAAAATCATTCAAAGGCCCTCAGACGACAAACAAAACCCCCACAGCTAGCCTGTGTTCCCTGTGACGTTGAAACATTTTCCTTATGTTGACCCTTAGCCCTGTCACAATTCCCCCAGGGAAATTTCAACTAGCCACAAAACCTTCTGGCGGTTTGGGTCCTTAGTTCTTCAACTCTCCCTCTTTCTGTCGTGTTTTTATTTTTGTTTAGCAAGAATTTTTTTCCTTTTTGTCCTTTCTCTTATAACAAAAGGCAAAATGCATTTTGCAAGGGGTTTTTTCTTTTACGTACCCATCTTTCCGGGTTTAGTTTTGTCGTTGGGGGCCTTTTTGAATGATTCTTTTTGGAAAAACCTTCTGTTTTGAGCACTCTCCTTTAACGAAATTTTTTCTTCAGCATGATTTGCTCAGCTTTCTGGTACTATTCTGTGTTTTTGGTAGCTATGATGGGTTCTGGGCGGGGATGGATGATGATGTAATTTTAAAATTTATTAAAACACCCGGAACTGGTGTAAATTTCATACTGTTTCCAGCTGGCCCGGGGTTCAATTTGGGAGAGAATTTTTTTTAATTTATTCTATGGTAAAAACAAAACAGCGTCATAGTTTCCTACAACAAAAAACCCCTCATAAATTTTAAGTTTCGGTTTTTCGTGAAAATTGCAAATTTAAAATTTTTTGCTACTTTTTTTATCTTTCCAAGGGTACCTTTAAAATTGGTCTGTAAATTCCTTAAAAATTAACTTACAAAGTTTTTTTGGGCGGCCCTTTTTTTTGCAGGGGTCCCTCAAAAAATTGTTAAAGTTCTTTTCAAAGAATCGATTGTACCAGTACATAATTTTTTAATCAATTTTGGGGGCCTCGACAAAAGGGTTTTTTAAAACATCAAATCAATACCGTGCATATATTATTCATTTACACATCCCGTCTCTTCAAAACATTATCTGGGGATTATTGTCGGAACTAAAATGTAAGTTTTAATTGAATACTAAGAGATTGCTTCGGATAAACAAGCCAAACTTTAAAAAAACCTTTTTGGTCGTAGATATTTGCCCCCATAATATCCATAACGATGACGAGTGGTATATAATTTAAGTTTTTGGAACATAACCCTCACAAATATTAAATTTTCAACAAAATGGTAAATAATAGTTTTTTCGTCATTTAATTACCTTTTCAACGGTCCCGTGAATTAAAATCGGGTTACACTTTAAATGATATGCGAGTCAAAGGGTTTCTTTGGCCGGGGGCCCATTTTAATTTTTTGCCAGGGGAGGCTCAGTAAAAATCGAAAATTTTTTTCCCTCAAAATTTTTTAAATCCGGTTCATAAAAGAATCGATTTATCCCCATACATAGTGTTTCACCCGTTTGCTCTGAAAAAATTTAAAATTACTAAAAAAATTTAAACCAAAAAATAACCCCAAAAATTAAACTTTCTGGAAATTTGTTGGTTTTTTCGTTTGATCTTTTTTTTACCTTTGAAATTACCCTTACAAATTAAATCGGGGAAATACTTTCAAAGAAAAATTTTTGTTAAAAGTTTTAATACGGCCGCCATCTTGTTTTTACCCAGGAATCTCAGTAAAAAAATCGAAAAAAGCTTTACAAAATTTTTTAAGCTCGGGTTTTTAAAGAAACGATTGATACCAAAAATTTTAATGTTTCACCAATTGTGCTCGAAAAATGTAAAAAAACATAAAGATCACACAGTATAGCATAATTCATCTACCATGCCACGCTTCAATTAAATGAACTCAGGCTATAATTGTCAGAAAATTAAAAAGCATGGTTTATTAAAACACAAATAAATAAACACCAAAAATGCAACTTGAGAAAAAATTAAAAACCTTTTTTACCCATTTAAAAATTTTTTCCTAAAGAGAAAGGTAAATAAAAAAGTTAAAGGTTTTTGTAACTAACCTCAAAAATTTGGATTTTCGTGAAAATTTTTTACACTTTTTTTTAAATTTCATCATTTTCCTTTCGAATGGTACCTTTGAAAATTTAAAACGGTCAAATTTACGAAGATCCTAGTTTAAAATTCGAAAACGGCGGCCATCTTGTTTTTTGATATGGGCCGGGTTCCCAAAAAAATTTAGACTCTCACCCTCGAAATTTTTATCTATGGATCAAACGAAACGATTGAACCACATACTAGCTCTTTACCGTTTCGGCCACGGAAATTTCCTATGCTCCCCTACTACTAGTTTTTAAAGGAGAGACCCCGCCCCCCCACCCCCCCCCAAAAAAAATTAAAACACAAAAAAAAAAAAACCCGGGGACCCCCCCCCCCCCCCCCCTTCCTGGAGGCCGCCTTCCAGTCCAATCGCCCTTTTTTGTGGTTTTGCCCTGAGAAGGGGAGTTTACTTAAAACTAATGGCGAATGTTTCCCCCTTTTAAAATTTAGATACTAAATCCCCCTGAATTTTTGGGGCTAGAAGATCATCCAAAAAATGAAATTTTACTAAATATTTTAATTAGGTAGAATTCAACTACCCTGGGATGTTTAATTTAAACATGAAAATTAAATCTTGTAACCACAAATTGGTGTTTTTTTTGTGGATAGTCAAAATTTAATTTAATCCTCTTAGTGAACCTAGTTTTGTTTCAAATGCAATTTTTTTTTTTAGATTTTTTTTTAATGGCCTGTAGCGTACACTGGTCTTTCCAGTTAAGCAACAAAGGATCGGCGCGCGGGGATCGTGTAGCGACCCCCCCCCTCGCCCATAACCAACCCCGGCCCTGCCCGCAGACGCGGTGCCCCCACGCCCCGTTCTCTCGCATCGGCCCTTGTTTTTGTTTTTAGGTGGACGTGTTTTGTCTCGGGTCTTAGTTTGTACTTGTTTTTGCGTTCACAGAAACAATAGTTGACTTCTCTTACTGAGAAAGTGCTGGGTTTCTTTTTTTGTGCCCTCGCAACGTTCTGTTTTGTTTTGTTTTTTTCAGGAGGGTTTTTGTTTTCCAGACTGAAAAAATTTTGTTTGCTATGTTTTTCTCTTCCCTGAGAAAATCTTTTTTTTTAAACCCAAATTTTTTATTTGGCCCCTTGACAAAAAAGGGGTTTGGAAGCAATATCCAACCCCTTTTCTGTCAAGGTGCACTAAAAATTTGACTTAAAATAATCCTCCCTTTTATCTTGTTTTTCTATTATTTCTTTCAAACCAGGGGTTGGGCCGTCAAAATTCCAAACTCGCAACCTTCTCGTGGTTTTGGCCCCCTGGGGTTAAAAGGGTTTTTTTCCCCCAAAACAAAAGTTCGAGCTCTGGATGGGCGTCGGGGGGCTTTCCCCCTTTCCCCTTTTACTACTTTCCCCGGAAAGCGAAAAGGAAAAAAACAACAGGGGGGATGATGACCAGAAAGGGACAACCCCGACCCCGGGGGGGAAACCCCTGCCCTCCCCCTATGCTTGTGGCTTGTTCTGGCCTAGCACAGGCCCGTCCACCCTTTTTCCCCCCCCGTCATTTCCCTTTTTAAACCCCCCCTTCGTCTCGAAAAGGGCCCAAATTGCATAAATATGAAAACGTTTTTGCAATAAAACCCTAAAAAAATCTTTCTTATACACTTAAAAAAAGTTTAAAAATTTTCAAAATTTCCCAAATTGCAACCTTTTCCTGGTTTTTTCCCGGGGATAAGGGGGGAAATTTTTCCCTGAAACTAAAGGCGAAACTCTGGGTGTGTCGGGGGAAAGTTTCCCCCTTTCCCCTTTTACTACCTCCCCGACGGCGACACCAAAAAAAAAAAAAAACAGGGACGGATGAACACAGACGGAGACGACCACAGTGGGGGAACCCCCGCCCTCCCCCTATTTTGTGGCTGGTTCTTTTACCCAAGGGGTCCACCCCCTTGTCCCCAGGCGTCCCTCCCTTACGTCCCCCCCCTTTGTCTCAATTAGCCAAGTTTAAAAAATATGAGACGTTTCAAACAAAGTCCCAAAACCAATTCAAACACACCATTTACTAATTTCATGAACTTTTTTAAAATCACAGGGGGCGGAAAAGAAATTTGATTTTCATAAAAAAAATTTTTTTAACTTTTATTGCTATTTGCTATTAAACACCACATTTTCTCTTTTTTTGTATACTTTGAAAACAATTTTTTTCATTGCATAAATTGGGGGGGACGTTAAGCAATATACAATCAAAAAACAAAAAAAACGGGGTTTAAAACATTTTATTAACTTTTTAATATTTTTATCACAGGGGGCATAAACACCAAACCTTTTTTTTTAAAACCCCCAATTTTCTCAATGTCCCTTTTCTTTTTAGGGTTTGTTATTTAAAGTTTTTTAATCTTTAAAAAATTTTTTTACTTATTAGTTTTGGTCATATTTTACTCATTTTTTACTCCCTTTGAGGGCTGTTTTTTTTCCTTTCCAAAATGTCAAAAAACACACGTAACAGTTTTTACTTGATAGTTGGGGGGCGTTAAATTCCGGGAGATTTTCCCCTAATCCCGTAAAGGGAACCACCCCTTTTTTAGATTTGGAGCTGAAAAAATTCCGTACCCCCAAAACAATGTTGCATTTTTCCCTTTAAAATTTGGGGTGAGTTGTTAAGGAAAAGGGAAATTTTTTCTATTCCCCTAGCCCCGTCTTTCCCGCGTTATGGGGTTTTTCTTTTAAAAAATAATCTCGCAAACAAAAGCTGTTGATAAACAAATTTGGGGATAGTGCGTTTTTTGAAACAAGGTTTTTAGAATTCCCCTTTAGAATTTTGATCTATAAGCATTTTTTTCATATTAACCAAACTGTTATGTATATGTATTGTAAACTATATTTTTAGAATTTCCATTACATTTTTAGCCCAGCGTCATCTTTACACGTTTCCTCCTAACCAAAGCTGCCAACCGCACAACACAAACATACGCAAGGTATTATCAAACTGCAAATTTGTAAATAAAAAAAAGTATTTAAAGTACAAACAAAATTGAAAAATTCATACTTATACCTTATTTCGATAAAAAAGCTTTGCTTTTACAATCCAGTGTTTACTTAAGACTTTGGCTCTATTAGTTTGGACAATCAGACCTTGTTCCGGTAACAATGTTTTGTCCTAGTTCGGCCCGGGAAGTTTGACCCTTTTATATCCTTTTTATGGCACCCCAAAAAAAAAACATATTTTCTTAAATTTGCAAGGTAATTGTAAAGAGCATAAACATTTGTTGATAAAATTTAAGAAAAAAAACCAAAGTGTTACGGTGCTAATTAATTGAAAGTTAAAAGTCGTGCCCAAATGAGCAAATAATATAGGTAATTTAAAAAAATCCTTTCCATATTATTGCTAAGTAAAACCCACCGGTATACAATTACATAAACTTTACGTTAAAGTGATTGGGGTAAATGGATTAATGAACAAACCAAAGTTCTGAGTAAATTTTAAAAAGCATTATTAACATTTATTTGTTTTTTAACTCAATTATGGTTTGAAGCTGTAACAGTATTGTACAGTGCAATGGTATAGTAAATTCCTTCTTTTGTACGAGGGCT
Organism: Sweltsa coloradensis; assembly: GCA_024449915.1. NCBI lineage: Eukaryota > Metazoa > Arthropoda > Insecta > Plecoptera > Chloroperlidae > Sweltsa > Sweltsa coloradensis. Next base: position 421 of record JAMZAV010007833.1, on the reverse strand, counting down.
GGGGTATGTTCACCAATTACACTTACAAAAATATTGTATTGTATTTCCAGATCTGCAATCCCGTGAACATTTTTATTATGTTGCTCGACAATGGGGGGGGCCACACAGACGAATGAAGACACAGAAGGAGACGACCATGACGTGGGGGAACCCCTGCCCCTTTTTCATACGCTGGTGGCTTGCTGACCAGCACAGGCATGTCCACCCCCCTAGTGCCCCCGGCGTCAACTATAACGTCCCTCCCTTTTGTCTCGATAAGCCAAGTTGAATTAATAGAGACGTTAAGCAATATCCCCGAAAAATACACCAACAACAGTGGATTCCCTTTTATTTTTCCCACTGTGTTCTTAAAAGTCTCAATCAAATTGGCACAAAAAACAAAAAAATACGGAAAAATTTTTGGTCGATCAGAAAGATCAAA
>JAMZAV010007832.1:0-27906 GCA_024449915.1 Sweltsa coloradensis | reverse complement strand
TTAATTTAGTTTAGAATAATTTAACAGAAGCAATATTTGTGTTTCTCTCTCAGGAAATAATTGAAATTTTGAAATTATGTTGATAACGCCAGTTTCATTCAACACAATGTATTTACTTAATTGCATACCGTAGGCCTATTTTAGAAATTAAAAACCTGTTTCGAAGAGCCATAGGCTAATTTTTAACTTTTGCTGTCTTAATTCAAAACTACATCTCATTTGACTAATTTTTATTGATAGATTAAAAGAAACTTTAGACAAGATACAAAAGTTTGTTTTCAATTTTGATTTACTATACATTATTTGTTTCAGAGATACAAATCACCGACCAGACGAATGCATGTTAACGGAGATATTAGATTATGTATCTTACAAAGATGTTCGTGAAGTTGGTAACACTTGCTTAATACGACGTGAGAAACTAGGGCGCTTCAACCGGTTAGATATGTTGCGCCGCCTGTGAATGAAGTAAATGAAAAGAGTCAATGCAGGCATGTTTGATATATTAGATTGTTTTCTAAGTGTATAAATAACAAAATAAAATGATGTTGATGACAATAATAGCATAATTAAAGTTATGTATGTGAATGAAAATAAATAAATAATTAAAGAAATTGTTTAGGCCGAGATGCCTATGCCGAGAATTTAAGTGGACTGTAATTAGTTTTTAATAGAGATAAGAGAGCAAGGAAGAACACAGGAAATAAAATGCAGAAGAGAACTTACATATGATTGTGCAGAATACTTCCTGCATGGACTGGTTGCCCCCGACGTCACGAGGTTCGGATGTTGGCGAACTTTCTTGCGTCGCGTGCGTCGCGACGTCAGTGTGTCAGACGTCGAGGGGGATAGGAAAGGTTTAATAGAGCTGGCCAGTTGTAAGAGTAGAGAAAAGAAACGGAAGAATTGTTCAGAGAACTTATATTGCAGCAGTGGCAAAGACAGCACTCAGAAAGTAGTGCAGGGAGTACGAGAGAACTGAACTGGTTATGCCCATATACGGGCGAGAGTGATAACAGGCGTAGCGACCTTTCAGAGACGACAGCTAGACGTGTACTAACCTAGAGAAGAATGATATGCGAGTACAAACGGAAGATAAACGGAAAACAAACGAACTTGATTGGCTGACCAAATCACATGACAAAACCGGGCAAAAGCACTCGAGTAAAAACCAAAAGAAAAGATGAATATACAAATACAATGAAAATAAGCACTGAACAAAGCGACGAAAATACCAAAATATAATCGGCGCGAACATAACCAACCACCTAAAATGAATACATTTTAAGTAGACACAAGAGAGAACAACTAGAAACTACAAATAAAAAACAAGTCCGACACGAAACAACTAAGGGGGTGGGAGGGTAACCAATTTGTTGACCGGACGGGTAAACACTCCCTTAGTAGTACGGACAGAAACCACTCTAACTGTGCCGTCCTTGCTGGGGCACAGTTTTACTACTCGGCCGATGGGCCACGATAGAGGAGTACAAGAGGGTTCCAAAACTAAAACCACGTCGCCAAGCCTGAGATTAGGACACGCGCAAATCCACTTTCCTCCTTGCATTTGAGTATGCAAATACTCAGTAGACCAACGAGTCCAGAACGTTTTGGTGTAATTGACGGACACGATGCCAGCGAGAGAGGGGTGACGCATCGGTGGCCAAAGCGTGTTCTGGAGGCGCTAAGAGAGTGGTGCCAATTAGCAGGTGGGCGGGGCTAAGATAGTCGGGGCCCTCGGCGGGGTCACATGAAGTGGCACAGAGGGGGCGACTGTTTGCACGGCTTCAATACGCGCGAAGAGGTGGCAAACTCTTCAAAGGTGTGAGGGGTGTCCTTGATCAGGCGACAGAGCAATAACTTTGCGGATTTAACCCCGGCTTCCCAGAGGCCACCGAAATTGGGGGCGTAGGGAGGGTTAAAATGCCACTGAACGGCACGTTGGGCTAGTGCATCAGAAATTGATGTCTCGGACAGAGCAAGAAAAACATGTTTAAATCTCGCGTAGATTACGGGCAGCACCGACGTAATTACGACCACAGTCGGAATATATGTGAGCCGGAAGGCCACTACGAGCAAGAAAGCGATCTAAACAAGCCAGGAACGCTTCCGTGGATAGATCGGAGACCAACTCCAAATGGACAGCCTTAGTAGCCATGCAAATAAAAAGACATAGGTTTCCTTTGGTGATGGGGGCGTTACGGCGAGTACTCGTCTTCACAGAAAAAGGTCCTGCATAATCAGTGCCGACGTTGAGAAAAAGCGCGGGAGGGCTGAGCGCGAGAATCGGGGAGATCAGCCATGATAGGCTGAACAGGTTTGGCGCGAAACTTGTAGCAAGTTAAGCAACGCCGAATACGTTGTCGGAGTAGACCTCGTAGAGACATAATCCAGTAGTGTTGCTAGATGAGGGCTTGAACGGTACGAGGACCAGAGTGCAATGAAATGCGATGAAACTCGTCACACCAAGAGTGAGGAAAGATGCGCCTCTTTGGGGAGCAAGAGGGGTGACAAGCTTCTTCAGGGAGCAAGGAGTTGTGTAACCTGCTTCCCACCCTGAGAAACCCGCGGGGGTCGATGAACGGCTTGAGAGTGGGAGAGTCGAGAAGACACAGCGGTCTGGTTGACAAGATGTTTAGCTCGTCAGCATAGTAAAGCTTCTGAGTGAGCCACACAAACAAAATTCATTGCGTCATCAAGCTCAGACGGAAGGAGCGGCCCGGTGGGCAACAGAAGGCTGTGCGCGACGGGCGAGAAGAATTCTTGAGAAACGCACCACATGGCCGAACACGCGCTTCGCTTTCAAGAGCGTGGAAAGCTTTGCAGCTTAACAAGCAAGGGATCAACGACGGGGTCATGACTGATCAAGACAGTAGGGGACGGTTTGAGCTCGGGCACGTCGTGAGTGGGGTCGAACGAGGTGACCACGGAGGGCCACGTGGAAGGGGGAGAACGCATGAACGGGGACCCATTTAGCCATAAAGGGTGCCCTAAGAGTTCTAAGGGGAGCAACCCCCGCGAAGCACAATCAGCTGGGTTCTCTTCAGAACGTACGTGCGTCCAGTACGTAGGAGACGTATTCTCGAGGATCTCAACCACACGATGGCGACGAACGTCTTGAGCTGATACGGAGGAGTAGCGAGCTCACGTGAGAACGATGGTAGAATCCGTGAAGAGCAGCACAGATTCAATTTTCAAGAGTTTGAGAGCAGGCAGAGTGTCTGTCAGCACCCGGGACAACAAGAGGGCTCCACTTAGTTCCAGTTTGGGAACAGTGAGGGTTTGACGGGCGCGACCTTGCTCCTAGCTCTAAGCAATCTAACATAAGACTGAGAGCTTGTCTCTACATGCAAGTAAAGCACAGCGACGTACGCATTCTCAGAAGCATCACAGATCCTACCAGGCGGTAGGTAGCACCACTATCCCCGAGGAGGCGCGGGATACGAACGTCAGCCAGTTTGGGCACGCTTTCAATTGCCGAAACCCAGTTTTGTGACTGAGTGAATCTGAGAGTGATTCGTCCCATTCTACGCGCAAGAGCCAGAGTTGTTGCATGTAGATTTTCATCCAACAAACAAAAGGTGTGTAGTTTTATTTTTGGTTTATTTGGATTAAGGACGGGTCAACCGTTAGGTCATAATGCACCACTCTAACCTAGGGGGTGGGGGGGGGGGAGGAAGAGGAGCTCATGCTGGTCAGAACAGCCACGGGAAAGGGGAGGAAGGGGGGTTTCTCACGTCGCGGTCGTCATTGTCTTTATCATTGTTCGTGGTGTCATTGTCTTTGTCATCGTCGCGGGGGGTCGTCAAGGGAAAGGAAACCGAGTGGATCAAATATACGAGCAATAAACGAAAGAATAGAATGTTTTGTGACGCATCCATCAAAGGGGAGAGTGTGAAAGCTGAAGCAGTCTGAATGAGGGTCCCAGAGCAGCCCGAGATTTTCGGACTTTGCTCGTCATTAGAGATCGCCAAGGGAGTCTCAAGGTGATCCTGAGGGAGAGAGCTAAGAACTTCGGGAACATTACTGGCCTATTTTCGGAGTTCAACCCCAGTGCATTAAATGAGGGACTGCAACTCTGCCTGAAGCTTGCGAGCTTCATCATCGTCACGAGCACCGGCGACAATGTCGTCGATGTAAGTGTTGGAAGTAAGAGCGCGTGCAGCTAAGGGAAACTTCGCGCCTTCGTCAATGACGAGTTGCTGTGACACTCTTTGAGCTTGAAAAGCAGAGGGCGTGAGACCGTAGGTCACTGTGTTCTTTTGATGGCCTACTCGACTACAGGGCCGGACGGCTTAGGACGCCAAAAAATGTGCTGGAAGGCGCGATCGTCCTCGTGCAAGAGAATTTGACGGTACATTTGTCGAACATCTGCACACAGAGCAACTGGGTGTGTACGAAACGTGGTGAGAATAACGGGAAGATCACCCTGCAGTTTCGGACCACTCAGCAAAACTTGATTGAGAGAAATACCACTCTTGTCAGGGGAGGATGCGTTGAAAACCACTCGCAACTTAGTGGTGGAGCTGGTGATTTTACGTACACAATGATGGGGTATTATGTACTCAGAGGCTTTAAGAGCGGGCTGCATGTGCAGCGCCTGATCGTACTCACTCAAGTCATCATATTTGCTAATGGAAGTGGGGGGCAATCGCCTCTTCTTTTCCCTATGGATACAATGCAACGACGATGTGAGAAACAAGGGCACTTCATCGGCTAGGTCATATTGCGCCGCCTGTGATATTGTATAAATGAAATGAGTTTATAGTGTGTTTGATGATTATAGCTTTCTTATTTCACAAAAGAAAAAGAAAAAAATTAAAGTTTAAGGGTGCGTCAACTGTTAAGTCAAAATGCACCACTTTAACCTAAGTGGGGTGGGGAGGAGGGGCCCATGGTGGTCAGAACCAGCCTCGGGTAGAATGGGGAAGAAAGGGGGGTTCTCTCGTAGCGGTCGTCATTGTCTTCGTCATCATTCGTGGTGTCATTGTCGTCATCGTCGTCGAGAGGTCGTCAAACATGTTATAAGGGCGCGTCAACTGTAAGACCATAATGCGCCACTCTAGCCTATGATAGGCTTGGGAAACCTTAGGTAGGGGAAAGAAAGGGATTGACACAAGGTTCACTCACTCGTCTAATAACGACTTTGGCGGTTTTCTAGTTATAATTTATAGCCACAGAGAAGAATTCTTCTAAAGAGTATAAGCTCTTGTTTGTGGGGATATGATTTCAAATGAGATTTAAAGGAGGCCATGGTGGGGGACGTATAGTTGTTTCTTATAAAGAATAGAGAAAGATGGGCTGTTTGATGTGAATTTGGAGATTTGACCTTGCATATAATCTCGTGAACAAACTTAAGTGTACGGGTACGAATTTAATAGGATTGCCAGAATAAGGAATAAAAATAATAATAATAATAATAATATTTAATAATCATTTTTATAATAATAATAATTATAAATAAATACAAATTTTATTTTTTATTTTTTTATAAAATTTATATTTAAATGGGAATTTAACCGTTTAACTCAAATAATATATTTCATTCATGCTAACTCGTAATGAATTTAGCAATAACAGAAAAATTATTGGGGCCAGCCATGACCTCCCAAAAATTGTCAAACTTGTCATTTTTCGAGCTAGGTCCCATCGGCAAAAATCTCCCATAACAAATAATATGGGGTCGTTCTTTATGCCCCGTGACCTTGGAGGCTTTTGATCCAAAAAATATTGGCTATTATTGACGTACTCTTCAGCCTTTTCTGTGAATTCTCTATATTTTGTTTGTTATTTGGGCAAGTAGTTCGGTGAAAATATGCTGATTACCAAGATGGGGTGTGATTTTGGAATTCATATTTTTGCGTGTTTGAGGGTATATTTGGGCAGAGTTTCAAGACACGATGTAAAAAATGGGTATTTTAGATTGGTACTGTGCTTTTGTATCTATGTGGAACAAAAAAGAAGCAGGTTAAAGCCGATTTAAAAAAATCCTCAAAACACCAATTATCGCAAATATCTGGACCAAAAAATAAAAAATTCGTGTTTAATCACAGTAACAAGATATCATTTTTTAAACAGTCATTTTAGTGTAGAATTGTGCTATAGATCACGTGGTAAAAAAGTTTTTTTGTTTTTTTAGTTTATTTGGATTTAAGGACGCGTCAACCGTAAGGTCATAATGCAACAATCTAACCTAGGGGAGGAGGGGCCCATGCTGGTCAGAGCTAGCCACGGGTAAGGGGAGGAAAGGGGGGTCCTCACGTCGCGGTCGTCATTGTCTATGTCATCGTTCGTGGTGTCATTGTCTTTGTCATCGTCGCCGGGGGGTCGTCAAGGGATGGGGGCAAGGTCCCCGACGACGATTGCCAGAACTCGCCTCTAGATTCGGGGAGTAATATACTACCCTTCTTACTAGCTGATGTTTGCAAGATGGACTTTTTCTCTTGAATCGCCTTTTACTAAAAGCAGAGCCATGCTCTGGGCTAATTCTACTCCGGGCCCAGACGGGGATATATATTTATAGTTTTGTTATTCATGTTTTTCTTGTTGTATTTGTTATAAAATTTGATTTTATAGTACTTATTCATGTATTTAAAGTTTTGTACGTCGTATTTGTTTGGTTTTAATTGTATTCTTAATAGTTTAGTTTCAGCTACCTAACACTTGTGGACTAATACCTGTTGTGAGTGATCAATAAATAGTAATACTGATAATAATGTTAGCAAAACTGTTTCGTATATTTGTATTAATGGCAGGTTAATTGTTAGGTCATAATGCGCCACTCCAGCCTAGGGGATGAGGGGAGTCAAGGGTAGATTTCTTGGTTTATTTGGATTAAGGACGCGTCAACCGTTAGGTCAAAGTAGAGGGAGGTTCTCACGTCGCGGCAGTCATCGTCTTTGTTAGAATGAATTGTATTATTAAACTATCTATAAAGTAAAAACTAAATTCGTTGCTAAAGCTGATAGACAAATCGCAAAGAACAACCTTGAAGTTTTTGCTCCTTATATACAATGTGAATATCTTGAACATCGGGTTATGGCTAGTTAGCTCATGCCCTGCATGCGTGCGTGCTATTGTTTTAGCCGGGTGTAGCTGTAGGGCACACAAGACGATAACGTGATAAACTAGGGCGCTTCAACCGGTTAGGTCTTACTGCGCCGCCTGTGATATTGAAAGTTAATGAAATGAGTTTATGGTGTGTTTGATGATTATTTTTGTCAAGTTTACTAAAGAAAATAAATTTATGGTGATGATATTACTAGCAATAGAAAAAAAACTTATTTGAATGGAAATTAGAACTAAATAAAAGTAAAGAGTTCCAATCGGATCTTTGGTTTATTTGAATTAAGGACGCGTCAACCGTTAGGTCATATTATGATTCACTACACTTGCCTTAGGGATATGGGGAGGTGGGACTGCTGGTCAGAACCAGCCACGGGTAAGGGGAGGAAGGGGGGTTTCTCAGGTCACGGTCGTCATCGTCTTTGTCATCGTTCGTTGTGTAATTGTATTCGTCTTCGGAGAAGTCGTCAAGGAAAGGGGAGGGTGTACCCGTCGACGATTGCCAGAGAAGAAGAAGAAGTTTCAGGGAGTAATATACTCCCCACTTACTAGCTGATGTTTGCGAGGTGGACTTTTTCTCTTGAATCGCCTTTTACGATTATCAGAGCCAGGCTCTGGGCCAATTCTACCCCGGGCCCAGACGGGGGAAAGTTATATTTCAAAATGAAGGAATATATAGTGCATGTATTCAATGTATTCCCGGGGGAGCTCCAACACCTGATCATGTGCTATAACGACGACTTGTGAAACTATAGGAAACGGGGAGGTCTGATTGCGTTTTTGTGAAACTGTTAGTTCATATTTCTTTATTATTTTTCGTAATTTGTTCAAAACTTCTCCGCAAACGGCAAAGAATGACAACAAAACAAAGATTGTTTATTATCCTTCTACCGTTATAGAATTGAATTTGTTGATTTAGTTAAAACGCTTGACGTAAAATGGAGCTTGATAATGATGATAATAGTTAGTCTCAGTTTAAAAGTTTCATTTGATTAGGGTCGCGTCAACCGCTAGGTCACAATGCACCACTCTATAGCCTAGGAGTTATGGGGAGGAGGGCCCATGCTGGTCAGAACCTGTTACGGGTGAGGGGAAGAAAGACGGGTTCTCACGTCGCGGTCGTCTTTGTCTTCGTTCGGCGTTGCTGTTGTCGTTTTCGTCGGAGAGCTCGCCTCTTGTTTCGAAGAGGGCGCGTCAACCGTTAGCCAGACAAGAGTAGGGATGACAACGACGTCAGAAACTAGGGCGCTTCAACCGGTTTGGTCATATTGCGCCGCCTGTGATATTGAAAGAAGATAAGATGAGTTGGAGTTGTGTTTGTTGATTAGATTGTTTTCTCGGTGAATAATATATTATAAGAAATAAAATGATGATTATAATAGCAAAACAAAAGTTATTTATGTGAATGGAAATAAATAAATGAAAGAAATGTGTGTGATGTGAGTAAAATTTTGTCAAATAGATTACTTTGGATGAGTTTAATAAGTTCGTATTTTTTTTTATATATATATATATATATCGTATGGTTTTAAATTGTATTCTTAATTGTTAAGTTTCGGCTACCTAACACTTGTGGGTTAATACCTGTTGTTAGTGATCAATAAATAGTAATAATGATAAAATGATAACAGAACTGTTTAGTTTATTTGTATTAATGGCACGTTAATTGTTAGGTCATAATGCGCCACTCCAGCCTAGGGGATGAGGGGAGTCAAGGGTAGATTTCTTGGTTTATTTGGATTAAGGACGCGTCAACCGTTAAGTCAACGAAGAGGGAAGTTCTCACGTCGCGGCAGTCATCGTCTTTGTCATCATCAATACATTATTATTTATTAAACGAGGGAGCGGAGCGACTGAGTGTCTCCATTCAACTCAAACGGCTCTCATTCTGTGATTCTGTCTGTCTGTACGTCGAAAATCAGCCGAACCGCTGAACAGATTGCGCTGAAATTTTAAACAGACATCCGGCACGAGTTTTCTGAGAACTGTTAACAAAATCAGCTAGATCCATTACGATTTAATCCCTGATTTTTTTAAATATCGATACCATTTGTTTAGTAGCAGCTAGCGGGACGAACTTTACATGTCTGCCATGGCATAGTGGTAAGCATAGAGCCTACCGCACGGAGGGTTGGGGTTCGATTCCCGTTAGTTTTGAACTTTTTTATATTTTTACACCTACATATTATTTTTGAGGGACGTGAAATGGGAAATAAAAATTAGGTGATTTTGTTTTATCTTGGAAATTTGTTAATGTTTCACTCTAATACGTTTTGAACACGATTCGCAAATTGAATGTTCAATTTAAACTAGGAAAACGCCAAAGTCGATGTTAAACGAGTGTGTGAGCCAAGTGTTACCTTGAAAAAAGAAAAAAAAAACTTAAAGAGTACCTGGGAACATCGCCTTTTCTCCCATATACCTAAGGCTGGATCTAGCCCAGTATGGGGAATGATACCGGGTACTATACACATGTTTCACTCACTCGTTTAACAACGACTTTGGCGTTTCCCTAGTTAAACGAGGGAGCGGAGCGACTGAGTGTCTCCATTCAACTCAAACGGATCTCATTCTGTGATTCTGTCTGTCTGTACGTCGAAAATCAGCCGAACCGCTGAACAGATTGCGCTGAAATTTTAAACAGACATCCGGCACGAGTTTACTGAGAACTGTTAACAAAATCAGCTAGATCCATTGCGATTTAATCCCTGATTTTTTAAATATCGATGCCATTTGTTTAGTAGCAGCTAGCGGGACGAACTCTACGTGTCTGCCATGGCCTAGTGGTAAGCATAGAGCCTACCGCACGGAGGGTTGAGGTTCGATATCCGTTAGTTTTGAACTTTTTTATATTTTTACACCTACATATTATTTTTGAGGGATGTGTGATGGGAAATAAAAATTGGGTGATTTTGTTTTATCTTGGAAATTTGTTAATGTTTCACTCTAATACGTTTTGAACACGATTCGCATTTTAAATGTTCAATTTAAACTAGGAAAACGCCAAAGTCGATGTTAAACGAGTGTGTGAGCCAAGTGTTGAGTACCTGGGAACATCGCCTTTTCTCCCATATACCTAAGGCACGATCTAGCCCAGTATGGGGAATGATACCGGGTACTATACACATGGCTCACTCACTCGTTTAACAACGACTTTGGCGTTTCCCTAGTAAAGAATAAACTAGATTCGTTGCTAAAGCTGATAGACCAATGGCAGTACCATGCGTTACACGACGACGTGAGAAACTAGGGCGCTTCAACCGGTTAGGTCCTACTTCGCCACATGTGATAAAAAAGTTAATGAAATGAATTAATAGTGTGTTTGATAATTAAATTGCTGTATAAGTTTATAAAAGAAAATAAATTGATGGTGATAATAGTAGCCTACTAGCAATAGTTTTGCATTATTTGGATTAAGGACGCGTGAACCGTTAGGACATAATGCACCACTCTAGCCTAGGGGATACAGGGAGGAGGAGGGGCCCATGCTGGTGAGAACCAGTCACGGGTAAGGGGAGAAAGGGGGGTTTCTCACGTCGCGGTCATCATCGTCTTTGTCATAGTTCATTGTGTCATTGTCATCGTCGTCGGAGAGGTCGTCAAGGAAGTGGGAGATGTCTCCGACGACGATTGCCAGAGCTCGCCTCTAGTTTCGAGGAGTAAAATACTCGCCCCTCTTACTAGCTGATGTTTGCGAGGTGGACTTTTTCTCTTGAATCGCCTTTTACGATTAGCAGAGCCATGCTCTGGGCGAATTCTACCCCGGGCACAGACGGGGGAAAACGTCATGCTCGACAACAGACCAACGTTTGGTCCTCACACGAGCAAGGTAGTTGCAAAGACTATACTGGAAAATTGACATCACTCAATCCGTTACTACGGAGCAGATCAATGGACCCTTATGCTGGGGTCATTGACCAATTCGAAAATCTCTTTGTGGCTATGAGAAATGTCATATGCGAACGGGCGCGTTTCATTAAACGCCTACAACAAGTAGGCGAAAGCATTGATACATTTGTTAACGACGACGTGAGAAACTAGGGCGCTTCAACCGGTTAGGTCATATTGCGCCGCCTGCGAATGAAAGTAAATGAGAAGAGTTAATGCAGGTATGTTTGTTGATTAGATTGTTTTCGTAGTGTTTAAATAACAAAATACATTGATGACGATGAAAGTAATAGCAAAATAAAAGTTATGTATGTGAATAAAAATAAAAAAAAAATGAAGTGTGTATGATGTGAATGAAATTTTGTTAAATTGATTACTATGGATGAGAAATTTAGAAAGTTTGTCGCCATTATCATATGATAGAAGTTCTTGATATGATTTAGAGAGATCAAATTGCGTGCGCAAGGCATCATATTTGGTACATTCTGCTAGCATAATATGATGTACGGTTAGAGGTACATCACATGTGTCACATATGGAATAACCTTTTCTCTCGTTAAGAGATATCCGTGAGTTAGGCGTGTGTGGCTTATACGAATTCTAGACAATACCACCTCTTCTCTACGTGAGAGTCGAGACATTTGTCACAGACCTGCATCGTCTGGCAATGCATTGTCAATATGGGCAACTTGCTGACGAATTAATTAGGGACCGGGTGGTCATCGGAATATTAGAAAATAAGTTGTCTGAGATATTACAACTGGACCCTGATCTCACATTAGAGAAGGCGGTTGCCAAAGTAAGGACCAGCGAAAATATAAAAAAACAGCAAGGTGTGGTGAGACAAAACACTACAACAGACCCTGACAATGGCAAGGTGGATGCTATAGTTAAGCATAAGTATAAAGATAAGCCAGTTCAGAATAAACCCTCCAAAGTTGCTGCTTATTCAAATGCATCTAGGCCTAGTGGTAATCAGAATTGTTCCCGGTGTGCAAGGAATCTCACCCAATGGACAAGTGTCCAGCGCGAAATTCAATTTGCCGAAAATGCAATAAAAAGAAGCATTGCGCAGCAGCATGCCTAGGAAAAACATTGCAGAGGTTGAGGAAGGCACTGACAATAATGGAGTAGAATTTTTAGGCGAAGTCACTGGTGGGCCTAAGACTAGCTGCATCAATTCAAACATTAACACGGTGTGCTCTCAAAATGCATGGTATGCAATCGTAAAGATTAACGAATTGCTGCGTCAGTGTTATTCCACAATCTTTATTGGAAAACCTGACGCCATCTGTAAAACTAGAAGGTTCAGACAAACAGCTATTTGGCGAGGGAAAAACACCATTACCAATCGTGGGAAAGGTAAGTACCACTTTGGCATGGCAAAATCATATGGCAGTCCAGGAGATTTTCATAATGAAAAGTCAACAGGATACCCTACTGGGACGGCCTGCCATACAAGCCTTGGAGTTGCTGACTTGGATGAACGAAATTTCCGGTGCCGGTGGAAGTCAAACCGGTGAGCCAAAACTCTTTGATGGCCTAGGTGAGATAGATGTAATGAAGGACGACGACGACGTGAGAAACAAGGGCGCTTCAACCGGTTAGGTCATATTGCGCCGCCTGTGATATTGTAGCTTATAAATTGAGTTAGTTGTGTTTGATGTTTATATTGCCTTCTAGATTTATGAACAAAAATAATGTGAAACATTATTTTATTTAATAGTTTTTGGATTAAGGGTCCGTCAACCGTTTGGTCATACTACGCTGCTCTAGCCGAGGGGTTATGGGGAAGAGGAGCACATGCTGGTCAGAACCAGGGAGGATTTAAAGGTATGGTTTCTCACGTCCTGGTCGTCATCGTCTTTGTCATCACTCGTTGTGTCAGCGTTGTCGTCGTCGAGGAGGTCGTCAAGGGAAAGGGGAGGTGTACCCGCCGACGGTTTCCAGAGCTCGCCTCTCTTTTCAGGGAGTAAATTACTACCCTTCATACTAGCTGATGTTTGCGAGATGGACTTTTTCTCGTGAATCGCCTTTTACGATTAGCAGGGCCATGCTCTGGACCAATTCAACCCCGGGCCCAGACGGGGCTTATAACTAAACTTACAACGAGAGATCTGCATGAGGGGGCATTGAACAACCTCAAGATCAAAGACATTCCCGGAAAAACTATCAAAATGATTTCGGCCTAGACTAACGTCAGGAAATTCTTGGGCATGATGCCTACTATAGCATCAAAGTTAAAACATTCAAAGATAAATGTATTTCGTTAAACAACTAAATCAATAGTCAATAATTTTTTATAGATTTCCAAGTTCAAATAAAAATTATTACATTTTTGGATGGTGGTAAGGCTGGACTAGAAGTTACATACTGTCTTGGTGAATGTGCTGGTCCAGACTTGATCACTATATTTTAGTATAACCTACGATAACTGTTTGATATCCCTTTAATTTCGGTTCGAGTTCGTTTAGGTTTGGTTTGATATTTTATTGAAATCTAATGAACAACCCCCTTGATCGTTTGGATTCACTAAGTTTAAGGGCGCGTCAACCGTTAGGTTATGATAAGTCACTCAAGCCTGAGGGATATGAGGAGGAAAATCCCATGCTGGTCAGAACCAGCCACGGGCAAAGGGCGGAAGGTGGGTTTCTCACGTATATGCCGTCATCGTTCGTTGTGACGTTAGCAGAGCCATGCTCTGGGCCAATTCTACTCCGAGCCCAGACGGGAACATTAACAATCATACCTCCCTCACAGAGTTTCTCAAACTCATAGTGCCATAATACCCACGACGTGAGAAACGAGGGCGCTTCCACCGTTTAGATCATATTGAACCGCCTCAGATATTGTACGTTAAGTAAATGAATTTATTGTGTGTTTGATGAGTATTATTGAATTACAAGTGCTGTTAAAAAAAGAAAAGAAAATAATGTAGATGATTGTTATAGCAAAGAAAGAATGAAAAATTCAACTGTTATAGGTAATAATGCGCTCCTCTAGCCAAGGGGATATGAAGAGGACAGGCCTAGACTGATCACAACCAGCCACGGGTAAGGAGAAGAAAGGGGGCAAGGTCCTCAACGACAATTGCCAGAGCTCACCTCTAGATTTGGGGAGTATTTTGGGTTTATTTGGATTAAGAACGCGTCAACCGTGAGGTCATAATGCACCACTCTAGCCTATACGCGATATGGGGAGGAGGGGCCATTCTGGACGGAACCAGCCACGGGTAGGGCGAGAAAGGAGGTTTTCTCACGTAGCGGTCGTCTTCGTCTTCATATGTCAATATGTCTTCGTACGTTATGTTATGCCACTGACATCGTCGTCGGGGAGGTCGTCAAGGGAAGGGGGATGTGACCCCGACGACGATGCGGGGAGTAATTTTCTACTGTTCTTTCTAGCTGATGTTTGAGAGTTGGACTTTTTCTCATGAATCGCCTTTTACAAATAGCAGAGCCGCTCTGGGCTAATTCTACCCCGGGCCCAGAGGAGGGCACCCCAACCAGCACTCTGTGCTATGATAAGTGTTCGAAAGAAGACTTCACGGATCTATTGGATTTGAAAGGCATTGTTGCAAAATAGAAAGTTTCATTGTAGTTTATTCAAGAATCTGCCAGCAATCAGTCCAGTCACAAAACAAAGACTCATCCACCCAAATCATGGAGTATTAGTAAAACTATTAGGGGTGGGGTTGTGGGAATGGATATTTGGTTAGTTTTATCCACATAACACGTAGACACATAATTTGTATTGGCAATAAAAATATTCAAATAGCATAAACTATGATTAAACGCTCATTCCAATATTAAGGGAGGTAGAGAGCAGTAGGGGTGAAAAATCGCTTGGCCCTGCATATTATTTATTGTCATGTTATTATGTACCAGTACTTCCATGCCAAATTTAATGCTTGGCAGCTTACTATACTGGTACAGTGCTTGTCACTAATAGTATAATATAATCATATTCGTTTGAGTGGGATCGTCTAATAAATCAGTTTTTTCTTTTCGTTTTTCTTTTTTAATCTTTTTTTTTTCTTTCCTTTTTTCTTTTTTCTTTTATTTTATTTTTCTTTTCTTTTTTCTTTTCTTTTAATTCCCCACCCCCTTTTTTATATATTCGATTCATTTATAAATTGCATTTAATATCCTTTTTATTTGTTATCAAATTTGTTGAGTATTTAATGCATTGTTGTAATATTACTATTTCAAATATTTACTTAAATGTAGTTCATTGTTGTGTCTGCATCTATGTAATTAGATTTATTTAGTTGTCCTCCTTTGTAAATCAGTTTTTATAACTGAATAGGATAGACGTTAAATAAATAAATAAATAAAATAAAATTATAGGGGTGGGGATGAAAAAATCGGGGTTGTGAAATGAATATTAAGTTGAGATGATCAAAGCACGTAAACACATAATTTTGATTAGCAAATGAAATATTCAAATTTTATTAAAAACGACCAAACGCTCATCCCAATGTTAAGGGTTGTAGGGAATACAAGGGGTGTTATATTGCTTTCCTTCCCGCGGATTATTTATTTTAATATTAAAATGAACCTCCATAAGAAATTTCATGCTGGTAACTTACTAGGCACCTCACTATAGTGAGTGCTGGAATAACTGGTATCCAGAGAATAATAACATGCACTTTTAGGGGTTGGGGTGGAGAAAAACGTGGTCGAGGAAAGAAAAGTAGTTAAATGTGATAAAAATAAACTAACACAATAATTTATACAAATAACTTAATAATTTAAAATGTCATAATGTATTTGATACTAGCTAATACCATCCAAATTGTAATGGATCGTTTAGGGGATGTTAAGGGAAACTTATAGCTTAGATTTTCTACCCTTGGATTACAATGTTCATATTATTATTTTCTAGCACCATTTCAAATTAATTTTCATGGTGGTAGCCGGAAATGCAATATTCGGGTGCTATAACATTATCATTAAATAATTAATTAATTAATTAATTAATTAATAATAATATATCAATAAATAATGTTAATAAATGAATAAATAATAAATAAAATAAAATTATCAATTTCACTGAGTATCTAAATAACATATTATTTTTATTATTATGATAATTTGAAATTCGTTCCAAAACAAGTTTTTAATAAAACTCTTTTCTATTGGTTTCAATATGAAAGCTGTGTTCTCATTGGCTCAATTCCATGACGTCATCTATGACGTCCTCACTAGTGGGAGCTATTTTACTTCCGTCTTACTCCAAACTTAACTCCGCCTTGTGGATTCGGAAATCGGAGTTAAAAGTCGAACTAAATTTTGGTAGTTAGACAGGAGTAAAAAATGGGAGTAAAATTGATTTAACTCCTAAAATTAACTCCTCTTTATGGATACGGGCCCAGGGAGAATAATTAAAAACATTCGCGGAGGAAACGACCGAACGCGAGAACTTTACTCTTGTGTTCAATCTATCATTTATCATATATCATCATGGAGACGACGTGAGACACGTGGGCGCTTCAACCGGTTAGGTCATATTGCGAAGCTTGTGATATTGAAAGTTGATGGTTTGATTTGATTTATTTGGATTAAGGACGCGTCAACCGTTAGGTCATAATGCACCACTCTAACCTAGGATGGGGAGGGAGGAGGAGGAGCCCATGCTGGTCAGAACCAGCCACGGGTAAGGGGAGGAAGGGGGGTTTCTCACGTCGCGGTCGTCATCGTCTTTGTCATCGTTCGTTGTGTCATTGTCATCGTCGCCGGGGGGTCGTCAAGGGAAGGGGGCAAGGTCCCCGACGACAATTGCCAGAGCTCGCCTCTAGTTTGGGGAGTACTCTTACTATAGCTGATGTTTGCGAGGTGGACTTTTTCTCTTGAATCGCCTTTTACGATTAGCAGAGCCATGTTCTGGGCCTATTTGAGTTAGAGTTAATGGTGTGTTTGATGATTATATTGTTTCTATGTTTATATACAAGAAATTAAAATTAAGGTGATGATAGTAATAGCAAAATAATAGTTATTTATTTCAATGGAAAGGAAGAAATTAAAGGAATGTGTATGATGTGAATTAAATTGTTGTATTCTCTGATCCCGGAATAAAAGAGTGATCTTGGGTATTGTTTTGAATTACAACCACATACATATAGTTCATTTAAGCAGTTTGTCTGGTTTCTCTTCCATGAATTTCCTCCACACTCTGTAACTTTTCTTATAAATAACTTGGCAATGATTATTTTCAATCTTGTATATAAAAGTTAACACGTAATTTAATATTTTCTGGTAAATGTTTTATCATATCATATATTGGCATGATGAATGATGTCCCGCTAACGACGACGTGAGAAACTAGGGCGCTTTAACCGTCATATTGCGCCGCATGTGGTTATGTTAGTTGATGAGATGAGTTAATGGCGTGTTTGATGATTGGATTGTTTTCTTAGTGTATATAAACTAGGAAAACGCCAAAGTCGTTGTTGGACGAGTGAGCGAATACCACATTATTTTGAATTTGCAGCTGCACATAGCCATGCATGCACGCAGCTCTGTATGTGCATGAGTCATCAAGTCGGGACTTGTCTGCCACTGATGCGTTATATCGATCGCTATGCACTTGGACGCGGGCGACACCAAAACAATGAAGACATATCACATCGCCAACGCCAAAGTATTGAAGCTACAAATATTCCCAAACATGTGTTAGAAAGGTCAATACATGAACTCGAGTTCGACTCGATATGTTCTACATCCATCTTTTATGCTCCTCAAATCAAATCCAATTTAGTAAAGCTCTGCAAAACACGATTTTTGTCAGTAATTAATTTTTTGTAAGTTGGCAGGGCAAGCTATAATTCTGAAATTTTTCACAGTTGTTAACATTCATAGTAGTAACATTGGTGAGAAAGTGTATTTTTTCCAAAGCGAACTTTAAGTTTAAAAAAATAAAGTAATAATTTTTACAAATATTAATTTTTTGTAGGTTGGATTCCTGTGCATTTTGCTGTCCATGTTAACAGCACTCTATCTATTGGTCCTTGACGTTAATGTGAAATTTGGTTAAAATCGGACGAGTAGTTTGGCCCATGCGCATCGAACACACATACATACATATACACACATAAACACAACGAAGTGCCGAAAACTTGCCATAGAGGTCTCCGTTCGCTCCGCTCACTCGTCCAATAACTAGGAAAACGCCAAAGTCGTTGTTGGACGAGTGAGTATCACAATTACATTTGCAGCTGCAGTATGCATGCATGCATGCAGCTCTGACTCATCAAGTCGAGACTTGTCTAGCTGCTACTGCTGAGTTCCCGATATCGCTATGCTCGTGGACGCGGGCGACTCCAAAACAATGAAAACATATCACATCGCCAACGCCAAAGTATTGAAGCTACAAATATTCCAAAATATGTGTTAGAAAGGTCAATACATGAACTAGAGTTCGATTTGATATATTCTGCATCCATCTTTAATGCTCCTCAAATCAAATCCAATTTAGCAAAGCTCTGCAAAACACGATTTTTGTCAGTTATTAATTTTTTGTAAGTTGGCAGGGCAAGCTATAATTCTGAAATTTTTCACAGTTGTTAACATTTATAGTGGTAACATTGGTGAGAAAGGGTATTTTTTTCCAAAGCAAACTTTAAGTTTAAAAAAATAAAGTAGTAATTTTTACAAATTTTAATTTTTTGTAGGTTGTATTCCTGTGAATTTTGCTGTCCATGTAAACAGCACTCTATCTATTGGTCTTTGACGTTGGTGTGAAATTTGGTCAAAATCGGACGAGTTGTTTGGCCCCTGCGTATCGAACACACATACATACATACATACATACATACATACATACATACATACATACATACAACATACATACACATACATACATACATGCATACATACCTACATACCTACATACATACATCCCTACATCCCTACATCCCTACATACTACTACATCCCTACTCTACTCCCTCCCTCATACCTACCTCCCTCCCTCCCTACATACTACCTACGTCCCTCCCTACCTACCTACTACCATACCTACTACTACAAAAATACTCCCTACCTACATACCTACATACCTACATACCTACATACCTACATACCTACATACCTACATACCTACATACCTACATACCTACATACATACATACATACATACATACATACATACATACATACATACATACATACATACATACATACATACTACATAAACATACATACATCAATACTACATACATACAATACATACATACATACATACATACAATATACATACATACATACATACATACATACACACATAAACACAACAAAGTGCCGAAAACTTGCCATAGAGGACTCCGTTCGCTCCGCTCACTCGTCCAACAATATAAAATGATGATGATGATAGAAATAGCAAAATTAAAGTTATGTATGTGAATGAAAATAAACTAGGAAAACGCTAAAGTCCCGCCGCGTTGAAGGATGAGCTTTTTATAGTTTTTAGTTTGCGTGGCATATCTTTACTTTTGCAAGTGCTTTGATTTGTTGCCTACGCATTGAAGTGATTGTTGTCAAGTTTCTATTGTTTCTTGTCAATTGGTATTATTTTCCTTAAAAAACTTATATTAAAAACTTTATTTCTATGGATTCTGGCTAACTTTTTCAACTTTTTCTTTCAAAAGGTACTACATCACCATAACCTTAATGTCCATGTATAATATGAACGTTGTAGCCCCACCCGTTTGGTCAGAATTGGCCCAAATGGCACGAAAATATCGCACAAAAAATCAAAAAAATAAAATTAAAAGCTTTATTTCTATAGATTCTGCCTAACTTTTTTCAACTTTTTCTTTTAAAAAGCAATACATCACCATTACCTTAATGTCCATGTGAAATATGAACGTTGAAGCCCTACCCGTTTGGTCAGAATCGGCCCAAATGTCACGAAAATATCGAACTAAAAATCGAAAAAAATCGTAAAAGTACGATATTCATGAGAAATATTTCTTTGATTGTACCCAAAAACGTAGCAAGTCTAAGTTTAGAGATTTCGAAGGTCCTGTCAAATTTTCAGCAAGATCGCATATGCCGTTTGCCCGGTAGAGAGCGAACAAACAGACAAAAATACAAACAAAAAAAAACAAAAAAAACAAACAAACAAACAAAAAAAAACACCTAGGCTAAATTTTTTTGGGGGTCAGTGAAATTGAAGTCTTCGCTCGCTACGCTCATCCAATAAATTTAAAAAATGTGTATGATGTGAATTAAATTTTGTTAATCAGATAGCTTTGGATGAGCAATTAAGAAAGTTTGTCGCCGTTATCATATGATAGAAGTTCTTCATATGAATGGGAGAGATCAAATTACGTGTGCAAGGCATCATATTTGCTACATTCTCCTAGCATATGATGTACGGTTAAAGGTACATCACATGTATCACATATGGGAATCGACTTTTCTCTGGTTAAGAGATATCCGTGTGTTAGGCGTGTGTGGCCTATACGAAGTCTAGACAATACCACCTCTTCTCTACGTGAGAGTCGAGATGTAGGTGAACGAATTTTATTAGTCAATGTGGGCATCACACTACGCAATTTGTTATTTTGCAACACATCCCAAGATGCTTGTCGCAAATCCAACAATCGTTACTTGAATCCACTCTTGACATCTGGAACGGGAACTAGATTGAAATCAACGTCGCGACGCTGGGAATGCACGCTGAGGAAACTTTGAAGGTCTGCATGAGGTGCAGATTTGAGAGGAGTAAATTCTTAATTCAATCTTCTGAACATAGAGGCTAGCTAACAAGCGATTGTTTTGATAGCGAGAAATATGAGCTTGGAAAGCTGGCGGGTAACTATCGTTCGCGATTTGAAATCCCGATATCGTGGCGAGAGCAGTATCAGACAGCGAGGTTCTTAAATAATGAAACCTTTGAACATTATTTAGACATTGGTTCTCATCGATGAGAGCACTTGCGTAGGGAATTCCGAATGGAGGCAACGTAATATGAGCTTTGGCGACCGTAGGTTCTGCCCTAGCTTGTTGCTGACTTAATTTTTCTGCAGAGAGATTACGAGATTGAGCGCCGAACAAAATGGTTTCAAAGCTTGCTTGAGCTTGCTCAGTATCTATGGGTGTCGTCGGAGCAATGAGTTTTGCGTTCAAGTCTTGAAGAGCTGATTGATAATCTTGGAAGTTCGTTTCCAGGGTCGATAACTTTTCAAAACGAGGCCTGACAGAATACACATCACCTGGAGATAGATTAGCGAATGAGTCATATAGGTACGTTGTACACTGGCGTAGACATTCTGGCTCTTAGATACGAGACGTTTTTATTCAGCAATTTGAGCTTACATAGCGGAGAAAATAACAAGTTAAAACAATACAAAGTACGGAAAAATCGAGCGAGAAATGACTAAACAATTTGACACTGTTTATTATACGAACGCGTGAGCAAACGAGAGAGAGAATGTGACATGGAATGTAAACACGAGACAGTGCAACGAACGACAAGTAATGCGAAAATACATTTACAAAACCAGCGAGAGTGATTGAGGAAACAATGCGAGTGTGCACTCGATCGAAAAGTATCGACAAGTACCAGAGATGGGCATCAAACCCAGATTCGGAACGAGAATAACAAGGGACAAAATACACGAGGTGAAGAATACACGAGAGACTCACAAGAGGCCTAGAGCAATGGTTGAAAATCTGGCCGTGATGAGCAAAATGTTAGGGCCGCGGCCTGGGGTCGATAGTGGACTGTATTGTGTAAGAGAGAAATAGGGAACCTAAGTTTGAAGGCGGGAAGGAAATTGGTTCTCTCTGGTCTCAGCGCCCATAAGAATTAGCATGGTACGAAAATGTAACTTGCCGTATCTTTTGACTCGCGCAAAAGAAATCTAAACCAATAACATCACAAGATGCATAATTTTGTGAAGAAGATGATGGCATTCTACTTTTCTCGATGAGGCTTCCTAAATTCAAACTATTATGAGTGAAATGGACTCATGTTTGCGCGCTGTCGCAAATGTACACTGACTGAGCGGCAACCTAAGCGAGACGCAGCCACGTTGTGTGCAGCTGTGGCATCCTCGCATACCACGCGCCTGCCCATGGTTGCTAAATGTACTTCGCATTCAAGATTTTGTTGGCACATTAAAGGATATTTTATTAGTAATGTATAATCTAGTACAACCCAGTGACCTCACAGTAGCCACAAAGCAAGTCGGATACCAAATGTTATGCTGATGCCACGGACAAAATGTTTTTACGTGCTTTTTCATGAGCAGTTTGGAAGGTTTGGCAACAGTGTAAATGTAGTGTTCACTTCAACTCAAAACAAATGTCATTAATATTTGTGATAGAGCAGAGTTATGTATATCCACGCAAAGAGGAAAGATTATAGTTTCTTACAGTATGAATATAATTCCGGTCCGTGGCCGGGTTCTCGCGCTATCACTTACGAAACATTTAGCACGGGTTAATCGCCTATACCACGCTGACCGGAGAGAACCGGACAACGCCCACTTAGGTTCCCTATAAACTAGGAAAACGCTAAAGTCCCGTCGCGTTGTTAAGCGAGCACCGGTACGTGCAACAACGACCCGAGTACGACATTTCCATAATGTTACATACCAATAAGTCTTTAAGGTCTTGACCGATTTAGCTGAAAATTTGTAAAATAGGAGAGAATGTTGTACTTATTGACCCTGCAAAATTTCATAACGATCGGAATATTTTTATTTTTTAATTTTTTTAATTTATTTTTAATTTTTTATTTTTTATAACCAACGATCGGATTTGGATCAAAAACTATACAGCAACCCGCCTAGGTAGTATGTACAGTCAGGGTCATATATAAATCAAGAGGTCTGAAAGATACCTCTTTTACCGACATCTCGTGGTCAACTCTTGGTACCATTATTTATATCGCCCTGTGAACTGCATTATCGATTGATGGAAGCCTTCTAGACTAGTTAAAGTTTTATTGAAATGAGAATGAATAAACCCAATTTATTTTATTTTGATCATTATTTAATAGTTTATTCTTTGGTTAAATATGCCACCCATTATTGTAAAGGTAATTTATAATTTGACTAGTTGTTTTTAATGTTGTTTTGGTGATTAAGTTTTCCATTAAAATGTAAACAATGTTATTTAGAAGGCTTCGACTTTGTTTTGCAGAGCATTGTTGCAATGAACACGCCGTACTGTCATGTGATGGTTCATGGTTGTGTCATGATATTGGTAGTGTATTCTTCTGCAAAGTATTTAAAAATATGCCTCGCAATCCAGGAGATTTGGAGCTAAAGAATACGGTAAGGGGTCAGGTGATAGGGTTGTGGCAAAGTGGCATGAATAAGACACATATAGCTATCCAACTAGATTGTCATGTGAATACTGTTAGGAAATGGGTGTCTAGGTATGAGGAAGAGGGTTATGAAGGACTGGCCAATCGTCATAGAACTGGACGCATTCGCTTAACCAACGAAGATGTAGACGATATCATAGCTGCAACATCTGAAGGAGAACCGTTGACTTCCGCTTCCTTGATATTACGTGATATGAATAAAGTTCTTTCAGCCAAAACTGTCAGGCGATGCCTGCATGAAGCCGGACGTCACCACCATATACCGGCAAAGGAGATTCTTACTGAGCTACATAAATTCACACGTTTAGAGTTTGCCCTAGAATACGTGAACCAGCCGCCCGAATTTCAGGACACCGTAGTTTTTAGCGACGAGAAGTCTTTCAGCTCTGAGTAGGATGCACCAGTGAGACTATGGCGACCACCGAACACTCGATACGAGCCAGAGGACATTGCTCCTAAAGCTCGCAGTGGAAGGATATCACTGATGTTTTGGGGCTGGATGTGTGCTGCTTTTCCAGGACACATTGTGAGAGAAGGTCCAAGAATGAACTCTTTGGATTATTGTAATGTTTTAGAGGACGAAATGCTTCCTACCGTCCGTACAATATTCCCTGAACCTCACATGATAAACTTCGTCCAAGATAATAGTGCAGTGCACACTGCTCACGTGGTTCAAGACTGGTTTAATCAGCACCCAGAAATAAACAACATTCAATGGCCAACTAAATCACCAGACCTTAACCCAATTGAACACTTGTGGGCGAAGATAGTGCAGGCCTGGGAGCCACTTCAACAACGTAATGTGGCTGTTCTTCATCAACATGTTGTAGAAATGTGGAGAAGACAACAGCAGACACCTGATCTCTGCAACGCCTTGGTTGCTTCAATGCGAGATCGTCTTCTTGAAGTAATCGAAGCTCAAGGGGGTCATACTTCTTACTGAGTCAAGTGTGGCTCTAAAGTGACTGTTTAATAATCCATCAAAGTCCAAATTGTTGTAGTGTTTCCAAACCACTCTCAATTTTACTTCTATTATAATGGATTAACTATCTCGTCGTGGTATTGTGTAGGCCTACTGGGGAAACGTCCACGTTAAATAAACGGCAACAACGCGTCAAACCGATACCTCCTTCATAAAATACAATTGATAGGGTGATGTGGAAATTCGGAAACAGTTTAAAAACATAAAAGTATAACTCAATAACAATTATACCAAATTATTGTTCAAGACTACAAACGCAATAAGTGCAACGCAAACAAAAAAATCTCAAGATCAAAACCAAGGATACAATAATATACTTCGTTTTAAATAAAAAGTATTGAAAGATCAAGACAATTATTATTAAATAAATATCCTTTTAATATTCAGTTTGAATTTGTTAAAAAATTACCGTCTTATGTATTGCTGTTATAATGTTACTATTTCAAACTTTACTTAACTATAGCTCCTGATTGTGTTTGAATTCATGTAATTAGATTTATTTAGTTGTACTCCTGTGTAAATCAGTTTTTTTACTGAATAGAAGACGGCAAAAAAATATATCATTAAACTTGGAATGACGACGGGCACACGGTCCCTACATTGAGGTGTCACATTGCAGACCGAAGGCCAATGTATACATGCGTGTTCTCCTATCTTTTGTGCTTTGAGTCGATTTTCTTTTGATCTATAATGTCCTAGTTCATGTCGTTGTCTTGTGGCAATGTGATACAAGTATGACCCCCACTCCCTTGCTTTACCACACGTGCGATCTTCTACTCTTCCAGAATATGTTTGTTATTACTATATCATCAGTCACCAATATTTCCAACCTGCTAAAAGTCAAAAGCTATCACACATGGAGATAACTTAAACTAGGCACTAGGGAATGGAGATACCTAGTGCAGAGACTGGCCTGTTCTTATCTGGGTAACAAGCCAGCGTACTCTCCCTCTTCCCCCCCCCCCCCCCCACCACACAACGCATCTTGACCTTGACTAGACTGTTGTGACGAGATATAAAGCAGATGTAAGGAACAGGGTAAAGCAAGTTTTATCTTCATTCTAAAAATAGCACATTCTTCCTCTGAAATTTGACAGCATTGCATCTCGGCTATTACAATTGACAGAGTCGATAAAGAAGTTTCCCCGTTGGGGAGGTCCTCCAACTCCCTATACCTACCGCCCTGGGTTAAATAAAAAGTCGGTTTTTGGCGTTTGGAATCTAACGTTCCGCGCGACTCTGTGTGACGATTGATGGAACTACTTCAAAAAAACTACGTCACTATTCTACTAGTAATTAGTTAACAGTCGTTGACGACAATTGGCGGAAACGTCAAAATATTAAATACGATCGAATGTTGGCGAATGTTTTGGCATAAAGCAAACTCTCTTTATTAAGGAGGATATTTATGATGGAGTAGACCTAAGCTTAGGACCTAGGCCGACAATATGTATTGTTCAAGAATTCGATTTGAGTGCCTAGGGCGTACTTACGTCTGAAAACTGTATTGTGGTGGCCTTGGGCATAGGCTACACTTACGTCCGTAAGGCTTAAACAAACAAACATCATCAAAACAAATATCTCGATAAACTTCGCACGAAAATGTCAGTGACGCCTGCGCAACACTTTTTAGTACAATAATAAATCAAAAGTAAATCGTTTTAAAAGGCTAGGGCCCTGGGCTAATATGATTGAAATAAAATTAAAGTTTGACATTTAGTTTGTTGTTTTGTTAATTGCATTGTCACTGCATATCGATAATCTACTGACCGTATTTAGCGTGCAGTGCTTTTTGAACGAGTGAGCGTAGCGAACGTAGTGATTTCCATTCGACTGAAACGGCTCTAATTGTTTTTCTGCGTGCGTGCGTGTGTGTGTGTGTGTGTGTGTACGTTGAAAATCAGCCGAATCGCTGAACAGATTGCGCTGAAATTTTAAACAGGCATCCGGTACGAGTTTATTGAGAACTGCTAACAAAATCAGCAAGATTCATTGCGATTTAAACCTACAAGAAATGATAAACTGAAAAATAGACTTCCAATGTTTAGAAATTATTTTAACGACAATGTTTTAGATTTGAAAATATATTTTTTGTTTGTTTTTCGCCTGGCCGTGTAATGCCGTGCACATGCAAGGTCTGTCGAATGTTGGACGTCAAGGTACCCCCAAATTCCGCTCGGAGATTGAGTAAACCTTGCAATATTTTCACGTATTTCGTACTGGCTATGTTGACCATAGTAGGCCCTTTTGCCACAGATGATGGACTACACTGCGTTATATGCATTTCAAAACATGTTTAATTATTTTTTAAATACAATCTAGAAATTACAAAATCTTTCCCGACCAGGGGATTGAACCCACGTCTCCCACATTTCGGCTACAAGGGCGCTTTAGCCAACTAGACTAGGGAAACGCCAAAGTCGTAGTTAGACGAGTGAGCGAGTCATGTGGTGAGTACCCGACCCGGGAACATTTGCATTTAAGTTTGATAATGATATTCGTATAAATAATAGGGTATTGGTGGAAATCACTGTGCCGGAAGTTGCTGTTGTTGGCAGTCTTCAACTGAATATTCCGTGTGACTGCCGGGTCTTGCTTAATGGTAGATTGTTGGTCCGGGAGTTGTGTAAAAGTTTAGGCCATAGTTTAGGCCAAAATGCTCCACTGTAGCCTATGATAGGCTAAAGGGAGGCCTAAGGTAAAGGGTAAAGGGAAAAAAGAAATGTTACCGGGTACTCAACACATGGCTCACTCACTCGTCCAACAACGACTTTGGCGTTTCCCTAGTATTAGTTTCACATTTGAGCCGCACTCAGCGCGCAGGACGTTAGATTCCGTTTTGACTTTGGAGTAAGGGGACCTCCCCAAAGGGGAAACTTCTTTATCGACTCTGCTATTGATGAGCACAATTTCTATCAGTCAATTAGACACCTAAATAGATTTAAATATTAAAGTGGGTATCTAGAAGGCAGTTAGAATTAAAATAAAATTTTATAAAAACAAAAGCATACACAAACTTTGGTGGTTGATTAGCAATCACTGGTTGACAGCTAAGATATAATTAACTGAAATTAATTAGAAACTAAGGCAAATGTAAGAACTAAGGCATAGTCTTAATGCTATGCCTAGGCCAAGGTATCGATATATAATGCTCTCTTTACGTTCCATGTTATATTTCTTCTAGGCTTGATAGTTTCTCTGGTGAATAGAGAATTTTCCTTTGACATTAGCAGCCATGTTTCTTATTTACGTCGATAATGCAGTTCACAGGGCGATATAAATAATGGCACCAAGAGTTGACCACGAGATGTCGGTGAAAGAGGTATCTTTCAGACCTTTTGATTTATATATAACCCTGGCTGTACAAGAAGTCTGTGCGGCCACAGTGTATTAGAATGAGACGTGAGGCAATATAAAACAGTAAGATTCATGAAGAAAGGACGACGACGAGAGAAACTAGGGCGCTTCAACCGTTAAGGTTAATTTGCGCCGCCTCTTATAATAAAGAAAGCTAATGAAATGAGTAAATGGTTTTGTTTATTGGGATTAAGGACGCGTCAACCGTTAGGTCATAATGCACCACTCTAGCCTAAGGGGGGGGGGAGGGGCCCATTGGTCAGAACGCCACGG
>JAMZAV010007831.1:0-30638 GCA_024449915.1 Sweltsa coloradensis | reverse complement strand
GCTTATATTGGTGAGGAGCATCGCGCATCAGGGGTGAAAACTTGGTATCTTTTGAACTCGGCTGCTATAGCGCGCAAGGCTATAACGTTAGCGCAAGCCTACATTTACAAGAGAATCTGTCAGTTCCCACTCTTTTTCTAAGGATTCATTCATTCAGAACTACAGCTAAGAAACAAACAATTAATTTTTGTATGCAAACAACTTACTAATCATGAATATTTGGTCGTTGTAGGCCCCTTCTTTAGGCCAACGTCTTGATCTACACGGTTTATGTGGGCGAAATTAATATTGGACATTCGTATTTTGCATGTGGCATGTTATTTGTGTGAACCATTTTAATGACTTTTTACTAGATAGGATGTAATAATAGGCATAGCCGCCTAGACTATCTTTTTTGCACTATCAACAATATAGCAAATTTCCAATAACATATATATTATATTTCCTTGTTTTTCATCGCCTTGCCTGCTGTAGGCCTCTTTTTATGTCAATATCCACCTTGTTACTCTCATATCAATTATTCATAGTTAAGTTAATTAGTTATGATATTATATTTTAAAGTTTTTGAAAAATAAAAATTATATTAGAACTGTACAAGACTTAAAATAATAAATGGATAACATCAATTTTGACACCTATCAACAGACTTCGAATATAATATTATAACATAATATTTTTGTAGGGTGCCCACTGTAGAGACACATCAGATTTAACCGGAATGACCCAGGTGACTAACTAGATATGTTGCTAATAGGACCATTGTGACAGGATGTCCTAGGGCTATTTCAGAGGACTCAATCCCTTGCATTCGACTAAGGAAAATCTTGGCAAAAACCTTCAGTTAGGATTGCTAGTCTCGACGGGATGCGAACCCGTGACCTTCCGAATCAGAGTCAAGAGGTCTGGGTTCGAATCCCGTCGAGAACGGCAATTCTACTGAAGGTTTTTTAGAAATATGATTGGCACTTAATTATTTGAAAGGTGTAAGCATTGGGCTTATCTCATATGACGGACGAATTATAAAGAAATAGTAATTAAATAAGAAGACACCAGTAATAGCAAACATGCACTTGACAGAACTTGAAAATAAGTATTAACCCTGTAAACAAGAAACAAGTAGGCCTCACACTCATTAGCCTATTGTTAGGGTAGGCATACATGTTAATTTTCATTACAAAATATTGTTAAAAATAATTTACAATTTTGTTATAATAATAATAATAATAATAATAATAATAATAATAATAATAATAATAATAATAATAATAATAATAATAATAATAATAATAATAATAATAATAATAATAATAATAATAATAACAATAATAATAATAATAATATTTTTTTTTTTTTTTTTTTTGTTTTTTATTAAAATAATAATATTACATGCAATTTTGTATTATAATACTTTGACATCGTTGTCCACAAAGCCACATACGTGGCTTGTCTGTGGATTATGATTAGTTATATTATTATACATGGATCAGACAGACTTAGTTGAATATTACATTATATTATACAAAAAAAGTTCATAGGCTAAATTAAAACTTAAAAAAATAATTATAAAACAACGAGAATACTACTTTATAATATTGAAATTTGATATAACAGAATAGGCGTGAACATTCCAACACCACAGAAAGCGCAACTGTACAACAAAAAACAGTTTATGAATTAAATTATATTAAAATAAAATGAATTAAAAGTTAATCAGTATCCATGGAACAAAGTAAGTAAGTTTTAAGTTCTTTTTTGGCCTCACTAAACGATTGGAAATTTTTCATGTCCTCTGGTAATTGATTAAATATATGCGGAAAGGAATACTCAAGAGTTCTCTGTCCGTACTTATTGACATATTTTGGAACATTGAAGTTAGTTTTTAGCACAAATCTTGTAGTATATTGATGGTCATTTCGTGAAATTTTGTAGGTGTCGCTAAAGTAATACTTAATTAAAAGGCGAAAACGATACAATGATGATACAGGCAATAAAAAGCAATATGTGTACAGGTCATGTGTATGGAAAACGTTTGAGTTATTGTTATCGTGGATAATGAGTTTTAACATTTTATTTTGCAGAACTTTAATGGATTTTAAGTGAATGTTACTCGCATTTCCCCATGATAATAAGCCATAAGAAATTATTGATTCAGCTAAGGAAATATACACAGTTCGCAAGGTAGTATAAGGTAATATGTATTTTAATTTATATAATTGAAATGCGCAACTTCTAAGCTTTTTGCAAAACTGAGTCAATGTGAGGCTTCCAACTTAAATATTTATCTATTATCAACCCTAGATACACGTGAGTATCAACACACTCGATCTCCTCAATACATTCACATACCATTACACTATTAATAGTATGCAAACACTCATTGGAGTGACTTATTATGCGAATACTATCCGCACGTGATTCATTAAAAGGCGAGCAAATGTGTACAATTTTAGTTTTAATTGAATTCAGAGTTAATTCACTATCGTGAGCATAACACGCCAACTTCTGAAATCTGCGTTAAGGTTTTGTTCTGCCACTTTTAAGATCTTATGAACAGAGATTAGAGCAGCGTCGTCGGCGAACATTAGTATAACGCAGTGCTTAATATATTTACAAATCTCGTTTACGTAGATCAAATAAGAAATTGGTCCCAAAATTGAGCCTTGTGCTACGCCAGTATTAGATTCTTTCTCGTAGCTATAAGAATCCCCTATTTTAACCACAATCTTCCTACTTTTAAGGTAGCTTCTAAACCAGTTCAACATGTTGCCACGAATTCCAATATTTTCAAAACATTCCAAAAGTTTGTCATGGTTCAACGTATCAAACGCTTTCTTAAAATCTATGAACATAGCTAACACGTGGAAGTTGTCATTTAATTTAGAATTTATCAAATTTGAAAAGCGCACAAGGATATACAATAATAATAATAATAATAATAATAATAATAATAATAATTTCAAATTTAAGGCTTTCGCGGCCCGGTAAATAATGTACACAATTTATTGGTCGGGACATTTCGCCGCGTCGAATCTGCTTTAATTGCTTTTGACGTTTCAGCCCAACTGTGTGGGCTATCCTCAGAAAAAAAAGATATTAATTCTAAAAACTTACAAAAATAAAAGCCCAGACAAGGCGTTACATAGAAAAACAAAATCACAAAACAAACAGTTACCATGACCAGGCCCCGCCTTCTATAAACATGCGTTACATTCTTATGAAGACCAAAATATCACATTTGAGAGTTTCTGGTACGTATACGATCACTTCGTCGGACTCCACTTTCTTGGGGCTGATCCAGTTCTGGGACAGGGAGGACGAGAAGGTCTGTATTCGAAACCGGAAGTAAGATGTCGGGGATAATGCAACTATTTTTGATACGGCCAGCGTTGGAGTTGTCTTGAATCCTTTTCAATATAGGCGTCCACGACCCGCTCAGCTTAAACCCAACATCACCATTAAAATTGTTTGGTGTTTTAGCAATTTCAATGGACTCTCTAACCAATCTTGGAAGTAAACGAGGCTCTTTGCAAACTATTGTGGCACTCTCAAACAGAATTTCATGTCTTGGATTGTTAACATTTTTACAAGCATGTTTAGCCACCGCTGACTGTTCTTCTCGAGCATGCCTACAATGAGCTTTATGTTCTTTAAGTCTTGTTCCCACTGTCCTGCATGTTTGGCCTATATAAACCAACCACACTTGCAAGGAATTGGTAAACACCACTCTCTTGCAGTGGAATGATATCTTTGACTGGCTTCATCAAATTGGCTACCTTTTTCCATGGAGTATAAACAGTTTTGATCTCTTTTTTAGCTAAAATGCGACCGATTCTGTCCGTCGTGTACTTCACGTAAGGCAGGAAGGCTCTCGTGATGTTACCGGTAGCCTCATCTTCAACTATCGCTCTGTTATCTTGTCTCTGTGGCCTTTTTAAAGCCCTGTTGATGGTTGCATTACTGTAGCCATTGTTTAATAATGCTTCTCTGAGTACACCCTTTTTCCTTTTCCAAACTTGCTTCGTCTGACAGTCTATAAGCTCGGGTTACCCGCGTGTTAATAACAGACTGTTTCTGTGGCGGGTGGTGATGGGATGTCTCATGCAGGTACAAGTTGGTATGAGTGGGCTTGCGATAAACGGCGTGGCCAGGTATGTTTCCTCTCGTGACTAGAATATCCAGAAAAGCTAGTTGGCCATTCGTCTCTAATTCCATAGTGAACTGAATGCTTGGATGGATAAGCCAGTCAAAGATATCATTCCACTGCAAGAGAGTGGTGTTTACCAAATTCCTTGCAAGTGTGGGTTGGTTTATATAGGCCAAACATGCAGGACAGTGGGAACAAGACTTAAAGAACATAAAGCTCATTGTAGGCATGCTCGAGAAGAACAGTCAGCGGTGGCTAAACATGCTTGTGAAAATGTTAACAATCCAAGACATGAAATTCTGTTTGAGAGTGCCACAATAGTTTGCAAAGAGCCTCGTTTACTTCCAAGATTGGTTAGAGAGTCCATTGAAATTGCTAAAACACCAAACAATTTTAATGGTGATGTTGGGTTTAAGCTGAGCGGGTCGTGGACGCCTATATTGAAAAGGATTCAAGACAACTCCAACACTGGCCGTATCAAAAATAGTTGCATTATCCCCGACATCTTACTTCCGGTTTCGAATACAGACCTTCTCGTCCTCCCTGTCCCAGAACTGGATCAGCCCCAAGAAAGTGGAGTCCGACGAAGTGATCGTATACGTACCAGAAACTCTCAAATGTGATATTTTGGTCTTCATAAGAATGTAACGCATGTTTATAGAAGGCGGGGCCTGGTCATGGTAACTGTTTGTTTTGTGATTTTGTTTTTTCTATGTAACGCCTTGTCTGGGCTTTTATTTTTGTAAGTTTTTAGAATTAATATCTTGTTTTTCTGAGGATAGCCCACACAGTTGGGCTGAAACGTCAAAAGCAATTAAAGCAGATTCGACGCGGCGAAATGTCCCGACCAATAAATTGTGTAGATTAATAATAATAATAATAATAATAATAATTGATTCATAGCAGTTGTCGAAAAAGTTTGCCCCGACTGGGGTTCGAACCCAGAACCTCCGGCTTAACGTGCCATAGCTCTACCAATTAAGCTACCGGGACACAGAACAAACCTTTAGCAAACTGCTATTTTTTTCGACAACTGCTATGAATCAATAACTATGTCCTTAAAGCGGACTTATGCTTAAAAACCATATATTAATAATAATAATAATAATTGGGAAATTAAAAATACTTGGAATTGCATAAGTTTTGAGTCAGTGCCCTGCCCTCCCAATTTCTCACTGTCGAAAGATTAATTATAATAAACTACCATCACAGGAGGCGCAATACGACCAAACGGTTTGACGCTCCCTTAAACATAATAAACTTCATCTTCTTCCACAAAATGTTTCGAACATATTTTTGTATGCGATGGTGGGAGTAAAATTATCTCTTTAGTGAGCCATAATTTACTCCTGATTTCATTCTTTGGGAAACTGTAAACAAAACTTCACATTATATTTTGCAAATGCCTATGTCAATCTAATTGTAATTAATTGGTTTTTAGGTTTAGGTAGGCTTAGGCCCTAAGGACAGGTCAACTCTAGGCCAAACTGTATACTTATGATGACCCAATGGCTGGTTAACGGTGTCACATATTTGCTGATTATTAATTAGTTATTGGCCCTAGTCGCACAAAATCTTACTAAAATTATTGAAAAGGAAAAGCAGTATTACATTCCTGTGAAACGAATACTGCCCGTCTTTTGAATACTTTTCTTTGCATCCAAAAGCACAGCAATACCAGACCATTTTATATGTAGACAAGGCTACAGCATCGCCGCGCGTACCAATGTCACGTGGTCTTGGGGGCTCGTCTCGCCTCGATATGTTTGCTTCACGATCGTGACGTCATGCTCCCTCTACCAAATATAAGCTCGATGGTTGGGCCGGCCACTTGGAGCGCATGCCAGAGGGACGGGGAGTCAGGAAGGCGTTCCGACAGAAGGGCGGAGACTTCCCGGGCGACCACGCAAGAGGTGGCTGGACGACGTAGAAGACGATATCCTCAGATTCGGTGTTCGGGGATGAAGGAGACGTGCCCTGGATCGGGACGCGTGGCGAGGAGTAGTGGAGGAGGGCCTAGGCCCTTCAAGGGCCGTAACGCCATGGATCATCATCATCATCAACAACAACAATAGAATTCGCGGTAATGAATTTGATTTGTAGGACTTTACTTTACTTAAATAAAAGTCAGTGGTTGCAAAATTTCAAAATGACTCTTTGTATTATAAATTTTTCATTATTCTTTTTGTGACAATATTCAAATTAAAATAAAGCAAAAAGTATTTTAAAGGACTTTGGTCAAGGACAACAATGCTTTGGGCCTTGGCTTACAACAAAAATATTCCTTATTGATGGTGAATACGCATCTTATGTAAAGAGCACTCCCGGCGCACATTGTCGTGCGATACGGAATAATTCTTCGTCCTAAGCAAGGCTTAAGAATAATGTTGTCAACCAAGTGATTTTGTAAAAATACATATTAATTTGAATGTTTGACGTTCACCTATTATAACGATATGATGCATTCTATTTTATTTCTGTTATTTATAAAGAAGTTTAAAATGTTCGATAATGCAACATTTGCTTCGAGAAAGGCTGTTAAAAAAATTGAAATATTACCAATAAAATATTCATTTTACAACAGTGTTTAGTCCAAACATTTTGCTTCACGTTGCCTTATATTAAGTATATTTACGTGTTTAAACAAGCTTTACACTTTATGGATCCCAGGGGCGAAAATAATCTTGGGTATTGAAGCGTCATAAACAAAAATGAACTAGTAATAATAATGAAAATAATTTTATAACATACCTTTGTTAACTTCATAGGTTTGGAGATCATAAAAGTACCGTTGACGTGAAAGAATTCATCTCTGTTGCTGTAGTAGAGCTTCGTTGATTCGAACACTGCGGGAAGTTCAGGTCCTTTACAGTGGCGGATCGCCTTTGCGACCGCGCGCCACTTGTCCTGTAAGACAAGAGATTAGACGCTCAAGCACCAGCACAGCCAGAGGTACGTTTCTGTCAATATTGTTTTAATTTTAATCTCTACATTGGCGATATTATTAAAGTAAAAGTTCCCGTTTAATTGACAGTTGAATAAAATTCCCTTTCGTTAAACTTAAAACAACAAACCACGTACGACGCAGGATGACACATTGCTCGATCAATCGTCTTTCAACAACATGGGCGTTTTCCTAGTTAATTTGATTAATATAAATCTTGTGTATTCTTAAGAGACAATAACTTAAAACTCACCTCTCTAGTGGAGACAAAGACACAGCATAGAATGAGCCCAACAAGACACAGACGACTTCCCAGTGTTGCCATATCTTGTACTTGCAGTGACTTCGGTTATTACCAGTGTGTGGCGGAGTTAGCCCTCTGCTCTTATATACAGAGACCCTCCTTACAGAACTACGGCCTGGAATGTGTAGCGTATCCTGTCACAACCTGGAACAGTAGGATAATTACAAACATCCTTTAAGATATAGCATCATTAGTGGGCAATATTGAATGTGTATTTCATCAGTGTCGCATCCGTGTATTTTAGACCAGATCCTCAACTCTTATTAACTCTCGATAAATTATATAATTACACTAATATAAGTGGCATCTCTTTAATTATTACGCTTCTACAATACAATAAATACGGTCCATCCAAGCAACGATATACAGAGGCGGATGTCCTTGCAATATCCGACAATGACTTGTGTTTCAATACTAGAATGACAATATGAATCTCATCATCCTCATTGCAAGTGCATTCCTGTATGATCGCAGCAGAGATTTCAGTTACATCACCCTGCTAAGAATACCCAGGGTCAAAGTCACCGTTTTGTTTTCAAGTTGTTAGATAAAAAAAAACTAGCCTACATACATTCACAATTTACATAAATGATACACACCTACACAGTGGCGTTTTTTGACCTCAATATCAGGTGTGGAATTCCCAAAATCCAGGTGGCGCGGAATAGCTGGAGTCTGGGGCGAAGCCCCAGCCGCCGCGCAAATTAGCCGAAGTCGATTTTTTGGGGGTGCTGTTAATTTTAATGGCCTAACACGGGTTCTAGGGCGAATTTTTATCCTAAATAACGGTGAAATATGCAGCTAAAACAGACTAATATTTTTAATACACAAGGTGAGTTCTCATTTTTTACTTTAAGCGGATGTGGTTTCGGGATAATTTTTAGATCAAATATAAGTGATATTTTTTATTTTTTTATTTACGATTTTATATACCATGTCAACCAGCCGTGACACAAAAATTTGCCCTCTGGTTAGCCCTAGCCCTACTAGGCCTAGGGCAGGGCTACATAATTAGGTCTACTAGGCCTACTGAAAAGATTTGAATTCAAGTCTACAGGCTAGAGAAAGATTTGATTTGGCTTATCTGAAGGGTCTCGCTCTTGCCAAGTAGTTAAATTTAGGAGCTTTTAGACATAAATATATACCAAATTATTTAATGCGTAAGTCTAAGATCAGAAAATAGGGCCTACTAAAAAGATTTAAGAACATGCTCATCGAAAGGGACGTCGCGGTCTAACTAGGCAATGTGGTTTGAATTCAGAACTTGCTTGCACATACATAACGCATGATATCAGTAAAAATGTCACTCCAACATATAATGTGATCACTTACCTCTCTACTTACTCGGCTTTCTTCCACTCATTCTTGCTTTCTTCCGTTTCATTGTTCTTTTAGCTCTCCGAGTGTCGTAGTTCCATATGTTCCCGCCATTTTCCCACGCGTGAGAGTGGCCGGAACGCTCGCAGCGCTACCTGCGCTGACGGGAAAATAATACAGCTTCCCATTGTCCCAGAGCGCAGCAGTGGGCGAGGCTCTGTAGGCATCTGATTGGTTTTAGACCTCAACGAGCTTCCAGTGCACGATGTTGATTGTGATGACCCGGGCTAACAGACCAGGCGAGTTCAAGAGTCGACGTTTTGATCCCTTTTCACTCAAATATTTTAGTGAGGTAAAATCATTGATAGCAAACAAAGTTACTGACTCAAGCTATAATTATGATTATATTTTTTTGAAAAGCATGTGTATATTTATTTGTTTTAGGTTGCTTACCTCGCCTACAAAACGTCAACTCCGTTAATGGAGTTCTCCAAGAGTGGATAGGATGAAATTAATTAAGTTAAATAAAATCGTTAATCGAACACATTTAAATGTCACTGCCTTGGGAGGTGAACTTCCTAGAGGATGTTGGACGATCTTATAGGCTGCAGTGTTGAGATAGCTACCCCTCAAGTTCAGACCCCTCATTCAGCGCACCTGTCTCACGAGCTTATGGTGTGGGGACATTTAGTCTAATGGACACTAAGATCGCGCACGGCTGGTTGTGTTCACTGTATGGAAGCTGCGCTGACTGATCACAGTTTCAGTGAAGATTTAGATAGTTTACAATGATAACAGTTCTTAAACCTAAATGGTTTAAGAAAGCTTTAGGATTAAACCAAGATACACTTTTTGAAAACAATCTAAGCAACTCTATATTCAATTTCAAACTATAGGTTCATTCATTAGAACTATCCAAGATGGCGGCGTCACGTGATTCACCATTTTGGATCCGCGTCGTTCCGCAGATCATTGCGTTAACTACGTCTATTTCTGTCTAGTCATGTGTGTTCGGTGCCTGGCTGAGATGAATATTTTAAGTCCTGAATTGAGTTCCGTTTGTTACAAGAATTACAAACCAAATTCTGCAGTTAATTTCGTATGTGGTTTAAAAGGCAGTCATATCTACCTTACACACGTTAACATTGTACAAAACAGACTAGAAGTTATTCGACAGTTTTAAATTGGTGGCCGCAAAGCTCAGTTGGTAAGAGCATGGCAAGCTAAGGTCCCGGGTTCGATCCCCGGTGTAGTCACTTTTTTATTTCTGTCTAAAGTACTAAGATATCGACGTCATAGTCGCCTACTGTAAACCAAAGTTAAAACATATATTTGTTTTAACTATCTTTACGGTAAATATCACGCACAGTATATTATAAATAACTTTTAATCACGTTTCAGAAAAACTATGTTTCCATTTTCAAGGGAAGGGTAAAACAAAAATTAAATAAAACACAACAGCATTATAAAAGTAAACAAATAGAAACAAAAAACACTTTACCTTGCAAACATAGAAATTAACAAAGATCCAATTGCAGTGGACCTTAAATTAAAATCACTTGGTTGCATTGTGAGTGTGATTTCTTGTGACCATTCTAGCAGGCCTATCACTGTATTCATGTCTTGGTACCACAGGCGGATCAGTATCAAACTTTTCAATAGCTGCAGTATGACTTCTAGTAATTCTGATGGATTCTTCATCTCTAGACAAGATGAAAGACCAGCTGAGGACACAGGGGAACCGGTTCGAACCCAGGACTTCCAGCACTCGGGGGAACTATGGCGTGTTCCAGACAGCTAGACACTTGAGCCATCCCCTGGGGGTTCGAAACGGGAGCCAGCTGGTCATTTACTCAGACAAGGCATTTGATAAATACTTGGTTGGTTTGCCCTTGAGTTTGATTGTCGGGTAGCCAGCACGTGGCAGACCAATCTGGAGTCCGACCTGTAATAAGTGACAACTGACTGTCGCAGACCGTGAGCGGTTTAACCTTGATTTATGTAGAGGTTGGTAGTTGGCATCTGAGGCGACACTGGCGCCTGCTTTGTCGTAAAAGATGCGGACAGCTAGAGAAACCAAGACACAGACAGACCAATGTCTTCCCGCTGAAGTGTGATGATACGAATTGTGTTTGTAAAACCTTGAATAGCTAATTATAATGAAAAAAGGCTTCTGAATGTACAGGAAACTGAATGTACGCAAATAATAAATAAAACACTAGAATAGAATAT
Source organism: Sweltsa coloradensis (assembly GCA_024449915.1). Classification (NCBI taxonomy): domain Eukaryota; kingdom Metazoa; phylum Arthropoda; class Insecta; order Plecoptera; family Chloroperlidae; genus Sweltsa; species Sweltsa coloradensis. Next base: position 19,697 of record JAMZAV010007831.1, on the reverse strand, counting down.
AAATATATTTTCTTCGCTAATTAATCTTTACACGAGCTGTAGTTGGTTATTTAAATGTTCCTCAGCGTAGGCCTAAGTGTTACTGTTATCTATAATGTTCACTACAAAGTGTCATAATAAACCTGAGATTTCACAATAACTGTGTCGCATACTTTAAAATATGGTGACCCCTCTCATTCCTGTTTATACAACCATTGAATACTTGGTGGAACTAGTAGCTCAAGATCCCGGGACGCCAGGGTGTTACTGAGTAGCCAAGTGTGAGCCCCCATTCCATCATGGTCAAACTAAAGTACACAGTAGTTACACATTAGAGAACATGTCGTCGCAATATTATGCTAATTATAAACAAGTAGGCGTGATGTAGTCAAATTTTAATTTAATTTTTAATTTTTTTTTACGTGCACATAAAAAGTGGCCAATATTATTCTCGCCAAGATCCTTCAAGGTCACGTTGAATAAATAGTGTCATATTTTACAGCATGCCGTGTCGGGGCGATAACGAGATGTCAACCAGCCGTCATAAAACGTGAAACGATTTGAAAACTGTCATAATCGGGGGGGGGAGGGGTTGATAAGATAACTGATAACACAGTCGTGGTTTATTTGGTTTTGATAGGAACATCAATTTCTTCTTGGTGACAATTGTGTTAAGCAACGGTCTAAATCACTTTCAAGATATTATTTACTACAATTCAGAAATTAAAAAAATAAAAAAGTCCGCCCGAACCGGGAATCGAACCACGGATCTCCCGCATTCCAGACAGGCGTCAAAACCACTAGACCATCAGGACGGGTACATTTTAAGCTCTGAATTGTAGTTGCATTATACATCTGAATGGATGGAACAATACTGCAACGAATATCTGCTTCCTTTGAACTAATTATAATGTCATAACCTTTACGCAGGTATGAGCGAGGGTTTATTTCTCGATTTGTTCAGTCGGGAAACACTCCCGTAGGTGTAATTGATATTATTTACTACAATTCAGAAATTAAAAAAGTCCGCCCCAACCGGGAATCGAACCTTAAAAAAATGTAAAATGTACCCGTCCTGATGGTCTAGTGGTTAAGACGCCTGTCTGGAATGCGGGAGATCCGTGGTTCGATTCCCGGTTGGGGCGGACTTTTTTAATTTCTGAATTGTAGTAAAAAATCTAGGGCGACGGTCGTCGCCCGGCAGTCAAGCGCATGCGACTGCTTAGGCGACACGAACTCCAGCCCTATATACACCTACGAGAGTTGGGGGGGTTTACAGCTATCTGCACACGCCGCCCCGAAAAGGTAACAATCTTGAAACTCGGTATATGACCTGGTATGTGGTCCATGACATACCAAAAAAAAAATCAACCCGATCCGACAACTCGTTCTGTGTTAAAAAAGGCTCGCAACATTGTCAAATTCCTTTCGGCTGGCTGGTGGCAACATTGTCAAATTCCTTTCGGCTGGCTGGTGGCTGGCTGGCTAGGAGTTCTCCGCGGAGATTAATTTAGCCTACAGAGGAAACGGTAAATCTTAGATCTATGAAACTTGAACCACACTTGGATGTACTTCAGACGCAGTGACGTTTGCTTTCAAAACCAAAATCGGGTAACAGGGACCGGAGAAAATCAAAATTTGGATGATAATCAAAACGCGTAATTACCAAGGCGTGGTAATTTGTACAAACTTGAAATTAAACATGCTATTAACCATTATAAATATCTTGCGTCCAAAACACAAGGGGCTAAATTTGGGGATAACCATGGGCCCAAAAATGTCAAAAAACTTATCTGAATTTTAAGAAGTGAATCATTCAAAGAAAACGCTACAACTGAGATGTTTACAAACGTGGAATACATTTTGATATCTCTCTTTCTTTATCACTTTTGAATATGGAAAGCAAATTGGGTAACGGGTACCGGAGAAAATCAAAATAAGAAGTAAGTAATTCCGTACTCTTATGAATAATACGCTATACTGAGAAAACGGTTCATATTAGAACTTTGAAACTTGGGCCACACTCAGATGTACCTCATATAACCAAAACCGGGCAATTGGGACCGGGCGAAAATCAAAATCAAAATCAAAACGCGTAATTACTCAGGCGTAGTAATTTGTACAAGCTTGAAATTAAACATGCTCTTAACCATTATAAATCGTGTGGCTCGTTGGTCTTGTTGTAAGCGTATCTGCTTGCAATGCAGAAGGTCCAGGGTTCGATTCCCGTCAAAGTCAGAAGTTTTTTAACTTCTGATTTGGACTTAAGTCCATCAGTGTCTTAGGAGTTTGTAAACGGTGACTTTGGATCCGTCCTTGCAACGAAGCACAATAAATTCAGAGTTGTTCTGAATCGGCCTTGTTGATTCTGGCGTTGATTCGCGGGTGTTCGCACTGTCCATACCACTGATTGCTATATTTCCTATTTAAAATATCGATCTTTGGTTGGTTATCTCTCATTCGTCAATTGCGTCGGGGCCTACAGGGTATAGGCTCAGTCGCTTTGATTTACTGTCCCCCACTGAAAATCAGTTATATAACTGAGTGGGTAGACTCTAAATCCAATTTATTTATTTATTTATCTAGTGCTTAAAACTCAAGGGGTATCTTTGGGGGGGCCGTGGGCCCAAAAATGTCAAAAAACAACTTTGAACTTAACAAATTTAATCATTCAAAGTCCATCATTCACACCATGATAGCAAACGAACAACAAAAAGATGTAATATCCAACCAAATACAAAAATTTGTAAAAAAAAAAAAAAAAAACGGCAGCCAAGCTCTCTTTCAAAAGTCTTCGGCTGTGAATGCTGTGAGATATAGAAGTTGAACCAAGCTTTTTATTCTTTCTCCCTAGTTTCGCTTTGAAAATAAGTAAGATCATTTCGCCTGTTGACGAGCGCCAAGCCAACGATTTTTGTGGTAAAAAAGTAAAAAATTTAAGTCGAAATCATAAGAAAAATGGCTTGGCCATTGAATTTGGTTCATGGCCAAGAATTTTTTTTATGATTTCGAGTTTAAAAATTTTACTTTTTTACCACAAAAATCGTTGGCTTGGCGCTCGTCAACAGGCGAAATGATCTTACTTATTTTCAAAGCGAAAGTAGGGAGAAAGAATAAAAAGCTTGGCTCAACTTCTATATCTCACAGCATTCATAGCCGACGACTTTTGAAAAAGAGCTTGGCTGCCGTTTTTTTTTTTTACAAATTTTTGTATTTGGTTGGATAAACACTCTACAGATACCATCCTTATAGAAATACAGCCTGGATTGTGTAGCGTTTCCTCTGATTCCTTCGCAACCAGGAACTGTACAATAATAACAAACATCCTTTATGTTGACACTCATTATGAATGTCAACATTCAATGTGAATTTCATCTGTTTCGCATCCGTGTATTGAACACCAGTACACCACTTATAAGAGGCGTCTCTATAATAACAACGCATCTACAATAAATTAATTACGATCACAACCAAGCCATGCACAATACAAAGAGGCGGACATCCTCACAACGTCCGGCAATGAGTTATGTAACATCACTTATATGACAATATGAATAGTAGCATCCGCATTGCAAGTGTATTTTTGGATGAGCTTAGCAAAGATTTCAATTTCACCACCCTGCTAAAGATCGTTTTTTTTGTTTTTTTTAAATTGGAAAATTGTCTATTTGGTATGCGGTCTACCGACAAAATGGCTAATTCGAACTATATGCATCTTTGAGAGTACCATCGAAAAAGAAATATACAAATGAATTATCATAAACAAAGATCACAGTTCGTTGCGAACATAGAAATTGGATCATTGAAATGTCAATGTATGCAAGGAAGTGTAATTTTTTATTCTATTTGTTTACGTTTATAGTGAGTGCTTTTGTTGTTTTATTGAGATTTGTTTTACTGAAACCTTGAAAAATAGAAACCTAGCTTTCCGAAACGATGGGAATAAATATTTCAGTTTCATAAACATTGTACATGAAGTTGTCTGTTAAGCCGTAAAAGATACATTAAGGACATAGGACACTACGGCTCTGGTAAAATGAAGATGAAAAAAAAGATGAAAAAAGGCAGTCAAGCTCTCCTTCAAAAGTCTTCGGCTGTGAATGCTGTGAGATATAGAAGTTGAGCCAAGCTTTTCATTCTTTCTCCCTAATTTCGCATTGAAAAGAAGTAAGATCATTCTGCCTGTTGACGAGTGCCAAGCTAACTATTTTCGTGGTAAAAAGTAAAATTTTTAAACTCAAAATCATAAAAAAAAATTGCTAAGTGGCCATTGACTTTTTTGGGTTCTCGTAATGAACCAATTTTTTTGTTTTTTGTTTTTATTTTTATTTTTTAACCAAAGCTTGCCTCAACTTCCATATCTCACAGCATTCACAGCCGAAGACTTTTGAAGAAGAACTTCGCTACCGTTTTTTTTTTTTTTTTTTTTTACAATTTTTGTATTTTTGGGGGATTTTTTACGATAAATTACAGGAAATGGTTAAGAATGGGGAATATATGAATATTGATATTGTATTTTGGAATAGAAAATCAGCAAAATAAAGAAGCAATCATCATTTATAATTTGAATAATTCTGAAAACATAATTAAAAATTAAAACAAAATTAAATCATATTGTCAAAAACAAAAATATCGAGTCCTTAAATGTATAGAGCTCTTCATCCCTTGTATTATCTACATTAATTAAATCCTTAAGGATTTTGTAAAACTTTCTAAAAAGGCATTCAAATACATAATTTTTCTTTTGTTCTGTCGTGTACTGTCGTGACAGATTATACGTCGCCATCCTAGAATTTTCTCTTTAGACTGTGGGAAACCTTACATCTGGCTAATTAAGTACATCCTTCTTGACGATACCATGAACCTTAATACAGTCAACCAACTCCTGTTCATCATATACCCTGATCTCCACAACGAAGTTGCCTCTATGAAGATTTGCACCTATCGTGTCCCCATGACAATCGTAGTCGAGGTGGAAAGTGCGGTTATGCTGTAACAAATGGCAGCTTGTAGAAAGGAATAAGATGATTAGGCAACAAGAACATTATGAATATTTTTTTATTTAAAATCAATTAATTAGTTTAGGAATACGCCACGCGTACTGGAAAGCATAGATTTATTCTTTATAAACGTAAGTGTGAAATTTGATTACGGTGTTACAAACCGTTTACCCTAAAAAAAACAAAAAAACAGAAAGCTGAATGCCTAAACTCGTCTACGCGCCTGCCACAGTGAATCCTCTTAATAATAATAATTTTATATTTATCTTTGCTTCCTAACCCCCCCCCCCTTCCCCTTCCCCCTCCCCCTCCCCCTAGCCCAAAACGGGCTTATTGTAATGTTGATACATTGAATTTTGCCTTACTTGTAAATTTATTCCCGATCAGTCACTGATGAACAATGGTTCATTTCTCGATTTCTTTAATCAAAAACATCACGAATCGACACTGTAAAATCTCTAGATTGATTAACATCAGTGCATGAGTGTTACCCGATGAAATAAATAGTTAAATAATAAAATCATAATATTTCATATCGTAAAAAATATCAATGTTTACTTACTGTGTCAAACTCGCACTGTCTTGGTATAGCTCCCGGCACGAAGAAGGGTCCGACGAACACATCATTTGCCTCCATGATGACCTTACATGCGTCGCGATATTCGAAGGTCAAGATCTTAAGTGGTTGGACACCGGAATCCCTAAAGACGTCCACCTTAATCTGTAGAGTTCCAAAAAAAAAAAACAATACTTGGTAATGTGTGTAATTGTGGGACTATACTCTCCTTCTTAATAAAACCCGTGGTTGCAATATTTTAAAAAAAATACATTTTTAATTGTGGATTTTTATTTTTAATTTCGTGTTAAAACCAACAATAAAATAAAACAATAGATAATTTAATAGACTCGACGGAAAACAATGCATTGGGCCTTTACTTAGTACAAAATTTATTCCGTATCTGGCTATTCGTACGAGATGATCAAACACAAGAGGTAGATATGCATAACCCAATAGAAAATACACTCTACGATAAATCTAAAGAGCATCCTAAGCATTATTTGCAACAGCCATGTCAGAGTTTGCGCACAAAGAATTAAACAAAAGACCATACATACCTAAACCAAAGCATTCAAAGGAAATCAAGACAGCGGTACACATAATGACCACACATATTTTATCAGATTACACACAAGACGAACTATCATTTGCAGACGTTCATGCGGCAATTTATTGTGCCGCTGAAGCAGTGGTTAGATATTTAATCTTAACGGTAAAATCAGCAACAAAGCAAGTTAAAAATAAAATGTTACCAGTAAACATATTAAATAGAATAAGATGCAAAAAGAAGGACGAACAACAAGCTCATCAAGATGATAACGATAATTCATCGGCAGAGGACAGCGAAGAAGAAGACCACTTCATACCAGAGCTACTAGAACTTCCAGACCAACCAGAACGTCTAGACCTATCAATACGTCCGGACCTACCAGAACATCCAGACCTACCAAAACGTCCAGGCCTACCAGAATATCCAGACCTACCAGAACGTCCAGGCCTACCAGAACGTCCAGAACCACTAGAAATACCAAACCAACCAAGAAGATTAAGACACCCAGAAAAACTATACGATCAAACACTAAAGGTAGATATGCATAACGCGATAGAAAATACACCTGACTTCATCAATCTAAAGAGCATCCTTGCTTTATTATTTGCAACAGCCATGTCAGAGTTTGCGCACATAGAACCAAAAAAAGACCATACATAGGCCTACCTAAACCTAAGCATTCAAAGGAAATGAAGACAGCGGTACACATATTTTATCAGATTACACACAAGACGAACTATCATTTGCAGACGTTCATGCGGCAATTTATTGTGCCGCTGTAGCAGTGGTGCAACATAAGAATTTAGTCAAGATATCTGCATGGAGTTTGGAGTAGACAAATGTAAGACGCTACTTATCAAAAAGGGTAAGGTTACGCAAGCAGAAGTGTTCCAGCTAGACGATGGAAATAAGATTAGAGTAATGGACGATAACGATGTATACAAATATTTAAGATTCTCACAAGCTGCCAGAATTGAACATGAAGTAATGAAATCAAAATTTATACATACATACAATAAACGACTAAAATCTATTCTCAAGACGCAACAAAACGGTAAAAACAAGATCACAGCAATACATACATATGCTATACCAGTACTGACATATTCATTCGGAATCATTAAGTGGACGCAGACAGACATCCACGCGTTGGAAATATTAACTCGTACTACACTTACCAAACACAGAATACATCATCCTAAATCAGCAATAGAGAGATTGACACTTCCAAGAGAAAAAGGAGGACGGGGCCTAATTGATCTGAAAAACTTGTATGACAAACAAAATAAGAAATTTAAAGATATTTTTTTTTAAAAGAGCAACCAATCAACACTACATAGGGCTGTGGTGCTAGCTGACAAATCATTAGCTCCACTCAATCTAGCAAACGAAAATGTCAATCTACAAGGGAACTTCATAACTGACGCTGCAAAAGAATTACGTCACTCAGAAAAGACCCTACACAAGAGACATTATGATGAACTACACAAAGATCACGTAGATATGTTTTTATGCATCAAATAGGTGGTAAAACAAAGGGGAACTATATGGAGAAACAGAAGGTTTTATGATGGCTATTCAAGACAGAGTGATTGCGACGAACAATTATAAAAAAATCATTATACAAGATGCGACAGTAAACGATCATTGTAGAAAATGTAATGTAAGGGGTGAAACAATCGAAACATTTCCGGGTGTCAGTCACTATGTCAAACAGATTACCTTTACAGACATAACCAAGTAGCTAACATTATTTATCAAAAACTAGCAATCTAATACAACCTCTTGACACACACACACACCTTACTACAATTAATACAAACCGGAGAAAGTACTAGATAGTAAAGATTTAAAATTATATTACGTCGACCGCACAGTTATAACAGACCAAACTATACATCACAACAGACCGGTTATAATAATAATAATAATTGACAAGAAGAAACAAGAAACTACCCTTATCGACGTTGCTGTCCCAATGTGCCATAACGTCGAGACCACGTGGAAGAAAAAAATTGACAAGTATAGTGAATTTGCAATTGAGATCAAGAAGATGTGGAAACAGAAAAAGGTAAATACAATCCCATTCATTATATCAGCCAACGGCATCATACCGAAGAAGCTATATGAAAGCATTAAACAACTAGATCTTCAACCCAATGTATACATCGAGACTCAAAAGGCAGTAATACTCAACACGTGAAGAATAGTTCGTAAATTTCTCAACTAAGAATGATACTTCGAGATTCCGAGACAGCTTCCATCCTGATATGGTTTACGTGGTTTCCCATAGTCCTAAGAGTGAATGCTAGGATGGTGACGAGAAATCGGGAACGACCTTACACAGCAGAAAGAAAACATCATCTACAAACAATATTATAAATGACTTATTTTAGTTATAGTTAAGACAAAGTAATAATATATGTAATATAGGTACACATGGAAGTACTTGACGTTAGTCCGTACATTTATGCTCCGGTTTTGACCGAGTTTGTATGAAATACATCCAATAAAAATAAAAATAATAATTTTTAAACATTACCCTTGTGAACTTCACAGGTTTGGAGAACACAACTATACCGTCCATATGAAAGAATTCCCCTCTGTTGCTGTAGTACAGTTTCGTAATTTCGAAATCTACGGCAAGTTTAGGTTCTTTACAGTGACGTACTGCCTTCGCGATCGCGCGCCACTTGTCCTGTAAGAAAAAAGGTAAGGAGCTCAAGCATATTATGAACAGCCACAGTGACGTTTTTGTCAATATAAATTTTGGTTACAGATAAATAGGAGTTATGTTGCAAACATCCTCTGTTTTTTGTTATTCAAATGACGACGGCTCAGAGGTGTCATTAAAATGTGCTATTACCTTACTAGGGAAACGCCTAAGTCGTAGTTAGACGAGTGAGTGAGCCATGTGTTGAGTGCCCGGGAACATTTCCTTTTTCTTCCATGCCTAAGGCCTCAGTTGACGCTCAAAACCCTATTAATTATACCTTTATAATTAGACCTTTATTATTATAATATTATTATTATTATTATTATTATTATTATTATTATTATTATTATTAAAGTTATAATTATAATGATTATTTTTATAATTTATAATTTATTATTTATTTATATATTTACTATTTATTTGACGTCTATCCTATTCAGTTATAAATACTGATTTACAAAAAAAAAACACTAGACCATCAGGGCCCCGATTCATGTACATTTTTATCCCAGGGTTAGGCAGGGTTAAGAAGAGTTAGCGAGGGGCAACGTCAAATCCGATTCATGTACGTTGAGCTAACACTCGCTACCTCGCCCTACCCCTACCTCAGCCACTAACACCAAGAGTTAGGCGGAGGTAGTGGCTATTTGCACCGACGACGGCAGAAACCTCACCTCAAATGTTATTACGCCAGAATAAATTAGTAATAACGTGCATGCTTTATAAATAGTCGATTATAACTGTTATTAAATGTGGCAGAAGGCTTTGAAGTGTAAAAAGTGCCCTTAATAATACCATTAAATAAAGAGTTATCTGAATGCGTCGTGAGGCTCGTGTTATAAATAAATAAATAAAATAAATTGTATTTAGAGTCTACCCACTCAGTTATATAACTGATTTTCAGTGGGGGACAGTAAATCAAGGCGACCAAGCCAGCCCTGTAGGCGCCGACGCAATCGACGAGTGAGCGATAACCAACCAAAGATCGATATTTGTACTAGGAAATATAGCAATCAGTGATATGGACTTTGCGAACACCCGCGGATCCACGCCAGAATCAACAAGGCCGATTCAGAACAACTCTGAATTTATTATGTACTTGGTTGCTAGGACGGCTCTAAAGTCACCGCACCGTTTACAAACTCCTAAGACAAGAACTGATGGACTTAAGTCCAAATCAGAAGTTAAAAATCTTCTGACTTTGACGGGAATCGAACCCTGTACTTTCTGCATTGGAAGCAGGTACGCTAACCACAAGACCAACGATGTACCACTCAAAGCCAACGCGAAGGACGGCCGCGTCGTGGCGTAGTAGTGCGTAGCATGGTCAACTACCACGTAAAGGGTCGCCAGTTCGGAACCTGCTTGATCCAAATTCTTTTACCTTTTAAAATTGCCCCAATAATTGTTTATTTATGTTATGCTACACTCAGTAATTGGCATTTTTAAAATTATTGTCTGTTATTTGTGTGTACTTTATATCCCCGTGCAGACTTTCGTTGTTTGGTCTGGTAAAGAAATATTTCACACAAGTGTCGACTACCAGTACATACAACCTGCTGAGATATGGTAAAAAAAAAAAACGGCACAACGACAAAATAATTTCTTGCAGCAAATCGTTGTAAAAAATATGCAATTTTTTGAGTTCGAGTCTATATGTTGTTTATAAGACCTTTAACCTGTGACACGTACAAGTTAGGCCCTTATTTGGGCAAAATGTATTTACTGTTCAATATCACCCTATACTTATGCCCTTTTTGGCGCTAATGACTACACCTAAAGTGGTGAGAAAAATGGATTTTGCACTGGCACACAAATTGGCCCATCAAGTTAATGCCAAGACACAATTCAAAAAGTTACATGTCTATTAATTTCAGATTAAATAGAATCGACTCACAAAGACGCATTTTCGATATTCTTGTTTAGTATTTGTAAAAAACAATGTGTTTACCTAAAAATATAGTCATTGCCACTCGACCTAATCCCCGAGCTAGCCAGGATTAGCGGTGGTGTGAAAGTTAGCGAGAGTTAGGGCAAGTCAATGCTTCATGAATACCGATTTATGCTGCCTCGGAGGTAGCCAAAATTTGTAAACAGATAGGCGGACATTTTTATTTTTGAGCCTAGACGTTAAACTAGAAAAATATTGTTATTGCGCTCAAAAAACATAACAGAAACAGGCATCGACCTAGGCTTAGTTGTAGAAAATTATTTATAATTTAATAGACTTAGTCTATTGTTCCTGGAGGCTTTAGGCCTGGAAATATGCATAGTACCAATACACGTTTGACAAGCCCTAGGCCTTACCTAGCCTGCATGGCCATGTTTCGACACACTTCCCTAAAAAGTTACAAGTTTCGACGGCTAATTGCAACTTTATGTTGAATCAAAATAATACGATAGTCCTAGGCTATGCCAAAACTTACGGCAAGAGTATACGTATTTCTTTTAATTCGATGATGTACAACACACTCGCATCAAAATTCTCATTAAACATCAAAAATTAAATAAAACACGGCGACATTTAGCAAAGTTCGTCGTCAAACTTACTAAGTTAGATGGCGGTGGAAACCAATGAAACAATCATCTAAGTTGCAGTGATAAGTTAATCGTCATTCATACAGCTTGTTCATTGGTTCGACCTAACCCGTCCTATTCCTTCCTTACCTCGCCCTAACTCCGGGTTAAATGTACATGAATCGGGGCCCAGGAGGGGTGCATTTTTAATCTCTGAATTGTAGTTGAATTATACATCTGAATGGATGGAACAGTACTGCAACGAATATCTGTTGCCTTTGAACTGACCACCAAACATTAATTATAATGTCATTACCTTTACGCAGGTATGAGCGAGGGTTTATTTCTCGATTTGGTTAGTCGGGAAAGACTCCCGTAGGTGTAATTGATATTATTAACTACAATTCAGAAATTTGATAAGTCCGCCACAACCGGGATTCGAACCACGGGTCTCCCACATTCCAGGTGAGCGTCGTAACAACTAGATTATCACCATTGTCAACAAAAGTGGCGTTTAAATCAGATTTAAATTGTGCAATAGTATCAAAATTAAGTTCTAGGAATATGTTTAAGATTGATAGACTGTAATAATAGTCCTTTGCATAACGAGAATGACAGTATAAAATTTGGGACAAAGGATGACATATATCAAATGAAAGCTTACGACGAGCACTTTTCAAAAAATCATGATATACCTCTGGCAAATCCAGCTTTCTCTGTCAAAACCGAGGTCAAAGGTCAAATTTGTAATATTTTAATTAATTTTTAATGAAGTAACAGAAAATGTTTGAAACCTTCAATAAACATTTTTAGGAGGATAAATGTTACAAATTTATTAAAAAAATATAAACATTACCCACTTGACCTTTTTTGACCTTGATTGTGGTTGATTTCTCCAACTTGGTCAAATTGCGCAATTTCTGTTGATTTCTCGCTCAATATTCATTATACACACGTAATTACTTGTAAATTCTTTAAATTTAAGAGTTATAATCGTTATCACACTGTTTATATGGTATTCATTCAAAATGGCGGTCAAAGGTCAATAGGTGAGGATTGTCAAAATCCGTCTAATTACTAAAATATTACTTGTGGGTACTCTAAAGACGTAGAATTTAAATTGTTATAATAATTTTACAATAGTGAATAAAAGCAGTACGTCATAGTCTTAATAAAACGTATTTATAGTATTTCTTCTTAGCTAATTGAGAAATAACTGAATATATTTGTAAGTCTTCAACGTTCAGGGTATTTTGGAATTGGTGTGCTGCTGTAACAAAATAAACGCATTTCTAAAACAAACATGATCATGTTCAGATCAGTGATATGATAAAGAATAATATGATGTTTTACCTTAGTAGTCACAGTCCAAATCGTCGGGTGCATCATCTTCCGAATCACTGGAATTACCATGCTGGGTGCCGACATTCGAATAATCTTTCAGCTTACAAGCAGGGGTACACTTCAGTTGATTGGCCAAACACTCGCAGGTCGGCATCTTGCAAATACGGGAACTGTTGCAGGCTAGGAGATCCATGAAGGCCATAGGTGTTGGAGTTCCAACCTTCCACTCGATGCTCAGATCTCCTTCTGCCATGGTTTTCCATCCATAGCCACTTGGATCAGGAACATCAGGATTGGCTACCAAGCAACGTATCCAGACCGCTGTTTGGTAGTTCGCTCGCAGGATGTGAAGCAGTAGGGAGTCGTACAAGGTGGTAACCAATCAGACTTGATATCTCCACACTTACTCCTAAAAAGCTCGTAGCGCAGCTGGTTGACGCTCGATAGAGACGTAGTCAAACAGTACAGTTTACAGACAAAATCCTCGAGTTTTATATTTATATCGTTAGAAACTCTCCAGTCCTCACCCAGCTTGCTTATCTCGACACAGAAATGTGGATGTTTTTCATGGTATTCAAAGCTCTCTTTTTTCCTTTACCACTGAAGGTGCTCACCGTGTCACATCCAGATAGTGCATGGAGGCCAGGGAGGGCGTTGCATATTTCGAATCTCAATGATCAATACAGAACTGATTTCTTCACGCAGATACTCGCATTCTTCTTCACGCCAAGCATGCATCGGTGAATGGGTTTAAATCAGCAGTGATTGTTTCAGCTGACACCGATGTCTTAGTTCCAAGCATTTGGGCTTCTTTCAGAATAGTTATAGCAATGTACTTAAAAAGAGGCACCGAAAATCGAACACACTTTGTTGATGTGTCAAAACTAGCAAGTTTGTCGGGATTCGAAATATGCAACGCCCTCCCTGGCCTCCATGCACTATCTGGTTGTGACTCGGTGAGCTCCTTCAGTGGTAAAGGAAAAAACAGAGCTTTGAATACCATGAAAATCATCCACATTTCTGTGTCGAGATAAGCAAGCTGGGTGAGGACTGGAGAGTTTCTAACGATATAAAAATAAAACTCGGGGATTTTGTCTGTAAACTGTACTGTTTGACTACGTCTCTATCGAGCGTCAACCAGCTGCGCTACGAGCTTTTTAGGAGAAGTGTGGAGATATCAAGTCTGATCGGTTACCACCTTGTACGACTGCCTACTGCTTCACATCCTGCGAGCGAACTACCAAACAGCGGTCTGGATACGTTGCTTGGTAGCCAATCCTGATGTTCCTGATCCAAGTGGCTATGGATGGAAAACCATGGCAGAAGGAGATCTGAGCATCGAGTGGAAGGTTGGAACTCCAACACCTATGGCCTTCATGGATCTCCTAGCCTGCAACAGTTCCCGTATTTGCAAGATGCCGACCTGCGAGTGTTTGGCCAATCAACTGAAGTGTACCCCTGCTTGTAAGCTGAAAGATTGTTCGAATGTCGGCACCCAGCATGGTAATTCCAGTGATTCAGAAGATGATGCACCCGACGATTTGGACTGTGACTACTAAGGTAAAACATCATATTATTCTTTATCATATCACTGATCTGAACATGATCATGTTTGTTTTAGAAATGCGTTTATTTTGTTACAGCAGCACACCAATTCCAAAATACCCTGAACGTTGAAGACTTACAAATATATTCAGTTATTTCTCAATTAGCTAAGAAGAAATACTATAAATACGTTTTATTAAGACTATGACGTACTGCTTTTATTCACTATTGTAAAATTATTATAACAATTTAAATTCTACGTCTTTAGAGTACCCACAAGTAATATTTTAGTAATTAGACGGATTTTGACAATCCTCACCTATTGACCTTTGACCGCCATTTTGAATGAATACCATATAAACAGTGTGATAACTATTATAACTCTTAAATTTAAAGAATTTACAAGTAAGTACGTGTATATAATTAATAAGACCAAGAAATCGACAGAAATTGCGCAATTTGACCAAGTTGGGGAAATTGACCCCAATCAAGGTCAAAAAAGGTCAAGTGGGTAATGTTTATATTTTTTTAATAAATTTGTAACATTTATCTTCCAAATAATGCTTATTGAAGGTTTCAAACATTTTCTGTTACTTCATTAAAAATTAATTAAAATATTACAAATTTGACCTTTGACCTCGGTTTTGACATAGAAAGCTGGATTTGCCAGAGGTATATCATGGTTTTTTGAAAAGTGCTCGTCGTAAGCTTTCATTTGATGTATGTCATCCTTTGTCCCAAATTTTATACCGGTCATGCCTTTTTGGAGTGTTATGCAAAGGACTATAAGTTTTTTCAGTCTGTTTATTCAAAAATATTTACAAACGTCTATTCTGCATTATGTGGGATAGAATGTGCTCCGATTCCTTGTAACACGTGGTGTATATATATATATATATATATATATATATATATATATATATATATATATATATATATATATATAACCGAAAAACCTAGTTCATTAATATATATATATATATATATATATATATATATATATATATATTAGATTTGAGGCTTTCGCAGTACATGATATGAAAATATATGTTTTAAAAAACGTCGGTAATAAAATATTATTTTATTATAAATCATCACACGCAGTTTTACCTCAAAACATATATTTTCATATATATATAATATATATATATGTAATTATTCACCATTTTTTTCTGGGTTTTGTCACACGATAAAACGAGTAGGTAGTCTCTCAACTTACTCCACCTCACCCGACGTTACTTATGTCCGCGAAAATTTTAAACTTAATATATATATATGAAAATATATGTTTTGAGGTTAAACTGCGTGTGATGATCTATAATAAAATATATATATATTTTTTTTTTTTAAATATTATTTTATTATAGATCATCACACGCAGTTTAACCTCAAAACATATATTTTCATATCATGTACTGCGAAAGCCTCAAATCTAATATATATATATATATATATATAATATGTTTTGGATATTTTCGTGGCCAATATGAATTAATGAACTAGGTTTTTCGGTAATAATGCCACAAGATCCATGACGAAAAGCAATAAGACGGGACATGTAGTGACTTTCTTCTTTCTTTGCAACGTCAAGCTTTGCAGTGATTCTTTGAGTTGTTTTAATTCGCCATATGTGCAGTGATGTCATTTGTTTATATTTTGTTGTATTATGTTTTCCCAGTTTTGTTCTGTATTTATCAATGTAATGTAGTTTTCGTTTTTTTATATATTAAGTTGTATTGGCCCTGTAGAAGATGAGTGAAATTTCATCTGAACGTTGGCCTTATGTAAATAAACGTGGCATTATAACCGAAAAACCTTGTTGATTAATATATATATATATATATATCTCCCCACTTTACAAAAAATTGTAAAAAAAAAAACGGCAACTAAGATCTCCATCAAACACCTTTAGTTGTGAATGGTGTGAGATATAGAAGTTGAGCCAAGCTTTTCATTCTTTCTCCCTAGTTTTGCTTTGAAAATAAATCAGTACATTTGCATGTTGAAGAGCGCCAAGCCAACGATTTTTATGGTAAAACAGTAAAATTTAAAATGTAGAAATCATAAAAAATGGTTTGGGCATTGAATTTGGTTCATGGCTAAGATTTTTGCCAAGCAAACTTAATTAAAAAAACAAAAAAATACAAAATAAACGAAGGTGCTACTTGGCAAAAATATTTTAAAGATGTTAAAAAAAATTTCAATGGGGGAGCAAAAAAGTCCCAAAAATTCAAAATGGCTACCATGATTATTTTCCTATTTTGAATTTTAACATCCTGCAAATAATGCCAAGAAGGTGCCACTTAGCACTAGGGTTTTCCTAAGATTTGTTTGCCCCTTTTTTAGTTTAAACCTCAACGTTTACCGGCGCTTTTTTTTTGCATTGGCAATTGGTAATTTTATTCACCGTTCTCTATAGGGTCCCTATACCAATTGGCAATTACCTGTCTTATGGAGGAGAATGACAACCACATTTATTTATGTATTTATTTATTTATTTATTATATAATGTCTAACCTAGCTATTCAGCTATAGAAACTGATTTATCTGAAAGTGAATTTCTAGTCGTGTTGCTGGAGTTAGAATAGAGATAGAGAACCAAAGTCGATGTTTTGTCTGTGTATTTTACTTGATTTTTGTTCACCAAGATCCAATACAAATAGGTGCAAGGCATATTTTGAAATTTTAGTCTAGGGGATTGATACTGATGTAGTAGTAATATTTATTTTGCTACTAGGAAAACGCTTAAGTCCCGCCGCGTTGTTGGATGAGCGTTATTGGTGCATTAAGCTGCCATGTGTTATGCGGATTTTCTGCTGTTCTGTGAAAAATCATTAGTAAGTTGTCGTTTTTTTAAATTAAATTAAATGAAATAAAACATTAACTTAAATCTTATTTTTTTTAATTAATCGTAATTTAAAAAAAGAAAAAAATCGTATTATTGAAATTTTCATAAGAAATAGTTATTCGATTGCGCACAAATTTTACACGAATATATAAATTTATAAAATTATTGTTCTGTGAGAAAATCATTACAATAGGATAAAGCATGTAGGTGTTATAAGTCAAAGAATTGTTTAAAAAAGAAGATAAAACGTAAAATTTCGATTTCCATGATAAATAGTTTTGTCGATGCGCTCAAATTTCACAAGAATACCTATATTCATAAAATTAAGGTTCTGTGAAAAAATCATTAAAATCGGATAAAACATGTAGGTGTTAATGGATGAAGAAATATTTTAAAAATCGAAAATATCGTAAATTGCGATTTTCATGAGAATAATTTTTCGATTGCGCTCAAAAAACGTGGCAGTTCTTTGTTTAGAGATTTCGAAGGCCTCCATAAAATTTCATCTCAATTGTAGTATCAATTAAGCCGAAATCGTGTTAACAGTCACAAAAAATACAGAAAAAAAATTAAAAAAACATTTCGGATTTTTTTTCTCCAGTGATGTGAAATGGAATCTTCGCTTCGCTCGCTACGCTCATCCAATCATATGTTACAATTATATATTTAATCTAAAATTGATAGGTTTTATCAATATTTTTTATCTTGATAAATGTTGTATCTTTGTTTGTTGTGTTGTTGTTGTATCACCTGGTTATGACTGATTCCTTGCAATGTATATTGTGTTGATGGAATCAATAAATAAACAAACAAGCAAACTACTGTGCAACAAGGTATTAACTCCAGCAACGTGCTAGAGTAGGCCTACGTTGGATCACTCCATGGTGCATGTGATGTACATCTCAAGCAGGCCCAGCCTTTCGTTTCAGCCCATTTCAGCTTGAATCATATCTGGCTTTTCCAAAAAGCCCCATGTGCCTGTTATCAGTCTTCTTTTATGTCCACATTGACATGCTTATGTCACTCATTTTTCTTCCTGTCCATTATCCTTGGCCTTCCCTCATGGTGCTCTTCCATTCTCACAATTCTTAATCTTTTTTACCCCGCACTTTGGCTTCGTTAAAAGAAACTTTATATGCCGTATACGCAGCCTACAACTATGTCCCACAGTAAATTAAATTCTAGTATTAGCATTAGTATAGTTTTAGGGCGCTTTAACAGCTTAAGCTTATTTGCGCCTCCAAGATAAAACTTGCTATAAGTGTGAGTTACCACCATGTAGGCTTTACTTCTTTCCAAGGGGAAGAACGAAAGGGGGGACACGGGGGGACAGGCCTGTGCTGGTCAGAACCAGCCACAAGCGTATGGGGAGGGCAGGGGTTCCCCCACGTCGTGGTCGTCGCCGTCGGGGAGGTAGTCAAAGGGAAGGGGAAAGTTCCCCGACGACGACACAGAGCTCGCCATTAGTTTCAGGGAGAAAAACTCCCCTACTCGCGGACCAAACTAGGAGAAGGTTGCGAGTTGGACTTTGATGGCCCTTTAAATTCTAAATCATTAAATCATTAAAAGGTGACATAAAAAGTTTTATTGCCTTATACCTGGTTTATATTACTACAGTCGGACGTGAGTTGATTTTACTGGGGTAACCAACTGGCGTTTACATTAATTTCCGTTTACTCTCGTTATAGTATTTACTACAATTCAGAAATAAAAAAAGTCCGCCCCAACCGGGAATCGAACCACGGATCTCCCGCATTTCAGACAGGCGTCGTAACCACTAACCTAACTAGCTTAACCGACTAAACAAATCGAGAAATAAACCCTCGCTCATACCTGCGTAAAGGCTATGACATTATAATTAATGTTCGGTGGTCAATTCAAAGGCAGCAGATATTCGTTGCAGTACTGTTCCATCCATTCAGATGTAAAATGCAACTAAAATTCAGAGCTTTAAATGTACCCGTCCCGATGGTCTAGTGGTAAAGACGCCTGTCTGAAATGCGGGAGATCCGTGGTTCGATTCCCGGTTGGGGCGGACTTTTTTAATTTTTTTAATTTCTGAATTGTAGTAAATACTATCAATTACACCTACGGGAGTGTTTCCCGACTAAACAAATCGAGAAATAAACTCTCGTTATCATGTGGTTTTCAACCTTCACACGCGGAGCGCTGCACTCTTTACTGTCAACCTAATCTACTATTCATGCCTGTACAATGTCAGGCTGATAGTAAATTTGAAGTAGAAGTAATATCTCACTGTCTGTAAATACACACCTGTTTAATTCACTTGATTTCAAGCTGAGAATGGAATGCGGGAGATCCGTGGTTCGATTCCCGGTTGGGGCGGACTTTTTTAATTTTTTTAATTTCTGAATTGTAGTAAATACTATCAATTACACCTACGGGAGTGTTTCCCGACTAAACAAATCGAGAAATAAACTCTCGTTATCATGTGGTTTTCAACCTTCACACGCGGAGCGCTGCACTCTTTACTGTCAACCTAATCTACTATTCATGCCTGTACAATGTCAGGCTGATAGTAAATTTGAAGTAGAAGTAATATCTCACTGTCTGTAAATACACACCTGTTTAATTCACTTGATTTTTAAGCGAGAATCAATGTTAAAGGGGTGTTTTAA